>VWZY01000008.1:235450-339616 GCA_013399075.1 Chloroceryle aenea
TTTGCCAAAAAAAAAAAAAAAAAAAAAAAATCAGTCACAGCACAAGCAAGTTAAATGTGTTATATGCCTTTTTACTAGTTTGTTCAACCACTGATAACTTTAACATGCAGTGAAAGAAACTAATACTGCTGAAAAAGAACACTCTAATTTCCACAGAGAAGACATCTTCAGGGTCGGTATCTTGAGATTCAAGAAGGCAAAGAAAATTAAAAGCTTGCACACTAGTGAAGATTTTGATTTTGATTTTGATTTTGGTTTCAACCAGCAAGTGCATTGAACATGCCTGAGACAAATGTTTTTCTCTTGAAATGTGCAGTTAATCCACTTCTTTACTTCTGTTTGCTAGTCACAGTCAGCACAGCATTTCCCAATTAGACTTCTAGTTCAGTACTGTTTCTATAGCAAGGAACTTGCATAAAAGAGAAGTAGTGGGAGATTTTCAAAGTACCCATGCTAATTAGGTGTCCAGTTCTCATTGATTCTGAATAGGAGCTAGGTCCTTAAGAAGTCTTTATGCCTTTGAAAATTTCTCCTGTAATCTCTCTCTGTTCTACGTGTACAGCCCCTAGCATTCAAAGACTTGAAGTCCAAAGAAAAGAAGAGACGGTGCATGATGCCCAGTCTAAATTGCCCTTCACGTCAGAACTGCTCTTCACAAATGAAGGGTTTCAAAAGGATAGCCTATATGTTGTTGACAGAAAGGAACTTTAGGGCTATTAATATTTTACACATTAACTCCTTCCTGCTACAATGCCTGCTTTTGTGTAACTTGAAACATATGGTGTCAGTAGGTCTGTGTGAATTAAATACATTTATCCTTGAAGGAGTGCAACACTGCTGCTTAAGTCTCAGTGATAAATCATCTTCTTCTGAAACATAATATTGAGGCAGATTTAAACTATTTTACCATTTTGTGAAACGATGACTCAATTATAAATGCAAAGCAAGTTGGAAGCTAGTTATCCCATGTACCATGCTCAGATGTGCAAGATTGAATGTCATCTATTTCAAAATGCACCTTTATGTGCCTTTTAAAAATCTATCCAGTAGTTAACAACTGTTTCCCCAAGATTCTAAGTATTCTTCTAGTCATTCTGAGAATCTGTTCACAAAAATGTCTTGAGTCTTTTCAGAAAGCTTTTTCTAGGAAAGAGTTTTGTTTATTGTAATAGCTAAAGCAGAGTACAGCAACATGAATATTCACTGGCATACGCTGTTGATGCAGCAAAGCAAAATGGTTCATCTCTCACTCTTAACTGTGAGAAACTTCTTGACTTACAGGATAAGGAGAGGGAAAGCAAGAAGGAAGGGGAGAGAGAGGATTTTGTTCTCCAGATAGCACTAATACAAGGTACACTCCTCTAATCCTGTATATTTTAATAAGGGCACAGTTTGCAATAAAATAAAAATTGTAAGTCTAAATGGAATTCCATACCCAGAAATGGCACAAGAGTGCTTCTTGTTTTGTACAGCTGAATTTTCTCTAAAATTTAGAGGACAAGTAAGACTGCAATCTGAAGTTAGGATCTAAAACCAAGTAGGATTTCTTATTAATGCCTGGTTGAATGCCTTGCTGAACAAAACATAATCACAGAGTGCATCATGCGCAATCAAATTAGGAAGGACCTTGTTCTCCAGTCTGCTCACCCATCTATGGTGGAATAATTGCTGCTTTAGAATGAAATGTTAGTAATGGCTCTTTAGACTTTGAATGCAACTAAAATGCTGCATCCAGCTGCTCAGAACAACTCAGAAAAACAGAAATCCCTGGCTTTGTCATGAGGTTCACCTAACCCTCATGTGATGGTATCATCTCAGGAGTTGGCTGTAGTTTTAGTTAGAACAAGGAAAAATAAAGGTAATAAAAACAGTTCTATGGTTTCTTCTGATATTAGTCAGCAGCTTGAATGACTCTGGTGGTCTAAAAAATGACAGCAAAAGCTCTAAATAAACAACAGAATCTCAAGACTATTACTGGCTTCAGATGCAGTAGCTGGAATTTACTGATAGTTGTGATGACAGCAATAGCTGTAGGAGTGGGTAAAACTTCATCAAAAACTATGAACAGTGAATGCTAATAAAGAAGGCACAAACTGGAAGCAACAAATGGAAAGAGTCCAACAGCTAATGGACAAAAATTGCCAAGTTTGAAACTGGCACAAATTGGTGAAACTACTCACTAATTCATCTGCCCTCTTCCTTGGATTTCCTAAAAAGAGTATTTGATGTGGAATCAGTTACAGATCATGGTCAGCTTTCTTGAACAGCTTTGACTTCTGTTACCCAGGTAGCCTTCCAGAAGCTGTTCACATGGCTTTCCTGAACCCTCTGCTCCTCTTACAGAACCTTCTTTTCACTTTTTACTATGTAATGTCTAATGGAAGTCTGACCCAATCAAAAGAAATGCATGGTTTGCAACACAACCATAAATAGAATAAAACATTAATCAAGACTCTGGTTAGTTTTGCAAGAGAGTTCGGTGAACACAGTTATCCAGTGATGAAACTGCAAATAAGATTTACAGTACTTCTAGTCAAACTCTTGAAAAACAACATGAATGTGATGGTTTAGAAGAACTTAACGAAAAGAACCACTCTCATTCATCCAAATCATAAGAACAAAGCTAAGTTTGAGATATTAATGGGGTACTTTTGCTATACTTCAGTTACTTGAGCATTTAAACAAGCTTCCAACATTACTTAGAGATATATACATATATTTTAAAGACCCTGTTTTATGGAAAGCTCCCTGTTTAATTAGCTGAACTATGCAATAAACTTAGCCTTTTATTAGAACATAATCAAGCCATTAGTGCTGCAGAGTTTTATGAAAATAAGCTGTTACTGGAATTTTTAGGTGGGAACCTTTATTAAATCAATGGCTAGAATGGATATCTATTTTGGTTAACATATTAAAAAGACATACTCTCAAATTTTAATCAACAGTAGTTATTAAATTTTTAAATACATATTTGTCTCTTTTTACTGTGGAGAATGCCTACTATAGTTGTATTTTCTGAGCTTTCAAAGACAAAACATTAAAGCCTTGCCTATATCCTTAGGCTTTTTAGATAAATAATTTTAACAAGATTTTTTTTTATCTTTGTAATTCACTTAATCTCCATCAAAATAAGAATTAAAAGGTGTTGCACTGCCTTCTTTGTGACCATGAGACAATCACTGTACCTCTGATTTTCCAGCTCACGTGCAATATCTGTTCTGAAATAAAGTACACAAAATTACCTTAGGCCTGTGACAAGATTTCTGAATTTGTCTTTTGTCCTAAATCTTCCACTGTAAGTTCAATGAAAGCTTGTCATTCACTTGACATTACAAGCAGAAACAGTACGTGGCGTCCCAGGCCAGAGGTCAGGGAAGGGGAGAAAAACAAGGAACCTTTTTCAAATTCTCTCTTTGTAGGACAGTTTTGTATTTGCCTCCTTACAAATTTGCCCTCAAGCCTACAGGAAAGTATTTTATCACTTCCTTGTAACATCTATGGGTGTTAGAAAATATTTCCCCTATGTTTGACCCAGCATTAGAGAACTAATTTCCATTTCTGCTTCTGTGTCATTTGATCTTCCTGAATCAAGGAAATGGAATTGCATTGCAATGACTTTTTTAGGAAATATGCAAAAGCCTTTGTAGAAACATTACTCTTTGCCACACTTGCATGCTGAAATAGAGCTTTAGAAACCTTGCTAGTTACTTAAACACAGCCACGTGTTTAATAAATTGACATTAACTTTAATCTTTCTATGGGATCAACTGTAAAAGTGATGTGAAAGATACACAGAAGGCAGAATAAGTAGCTCTCTGCAAGGCATTCTCTTTATATACACAAGATCACCAATGATGGAAACAGTTTCACTGAGCATCTTTTACTTTTCCAGAACCCTGAGTAGCAAAAGGCCCCATGCTGGAGCTGTACATGACACCAGTGACTCCAGTTGGAGGCACAGTCTCTCATAAAAGCAAGGAAAGAATGCAGACGTGTTATCTGAAGGCAGGTCTCGCAATTCTGAAATGAGTTACATTTGTTTTAAAGCAAGCTGAGGTTTAATCTCACCTAACCATAACAAATACAAAGACCCCAATACAGATCATTTTTTAGATCTGCATCTAGAAGGTTTCCTTCCCTTTTGACAACAGAGAGGACCACGGAGAACTCAGTCCTTAAATTTGTGCTTTTCAGTTAGGTGCAAAGGGTGGGCCTGGGAATCTCAACCAAAGAGGAGAGTTCAGTTAAGCATAGAGGCCTGTTTCTAATTTGGCTTTCAGGAGATGGAACATTTCGGCCACAGGGTACTTAGAACAATCTTGATAGCTGTAAGATGTAAAATTAAAATTGATAGCTTCATGCATATTGTTTTTAAAGCTATAAGCAATAGTTGATCATTGTTCAGAATTTTTTATTCATTTAAATGCATTCTGGGAGTAGACTTTAAAAGGATGGGCTAATCAAAATCATGTGGGGTTTAGTCCTGAAATCTAGTTAAAATTCATTGAATACGAATGAAAAAATAACACAAAGCTTCAGCATTTCAATATTAAGACTGCCTCTCTGTCTCATGGTTTGTAACCTTTCACCCAGAAGTGCTAATCCGTATGAGACCTCGAACTGTACGTCACGCTGTAAGTAATGAGCCAAATAAATCTTCAGCAGTTCTGTGCCCTATTAGTGACTTTTAATAATAAATTAATAATTTTTTATAACATGGTTATGTCAAAATAAAAAAAAATGAATTGTTAAAAATGTACCTCTAGGCTTGTGGTTAGAACTGTAAGTTGTGTGCTCTCAGATGTTTAGGTTTTGGTGGGATTCTTGATGGATCTGAAAAGTAGCAGTGTTTACTAATTTCACTGAAAGGAAAACGTTTACATGTTTTCTACTGACCTAAGCAACTAGCACAGAATGACAAAGGTGCCACAGGTGAACACATTTCAGTTCAATGCAGAAGATGTGCAATATTCTTCAAGGGGAAAAAGTTCACATTGAGAAAATTTTTCAAATGCAAGGAATTTTTGTTGCTTCAAACTAATAAATCATAATGAGTTTAACAGTATAAAAAAATGCAAAAATAATTTTATTGTTCTGATGTTTCGAGGACCCTGACTTCTCTCATATATCTAGAGGAAGAAACAGTTTAAAATGTGATACCTTTGTGTTTACTCTACTTGTTTGTTAAAAATTCCTCAGGTCTCCCAGAGTGGAGGATGGGGAGAAGAAGAGTAGGAGGTGAAGATGGCAGGGCAGTACCACCAATTCAATTTAATCTTAAATTCCAAAAAGCTTTTCAAAATCAAATCAAATATAGAGAGGGAAATTAGCATAAGAATCACCAGTAATAAAAGTAAAGAGAAAGAATAAAGTAATTGCTTTTCGGCGAAGTTTAAAGCAAAGCAATAACAGAGAAAATACTGCAGCTTAGAAAATGATTTGCCATTGCAGTGATTCATTTCTAGCCTATAATAGGTTTTATTTCCTTGCTTTGCAGTAATGCATTCATTACACGCCCAATTTAGAGCAAAGTTAGCCACAGAATTCTTTATAAATATACAACAGAGTGACTCCTCAGCTCATCTTCAACGCTACATCAGCATGACAACCCAGACGGTATCAGTACAGCACAACAATAAAATGTGGACAGTAGTTGTCTAAAACTGTCTTATTAACTGAAAAAATAGCTTTAAAAAGACAAGAGTTCATTGTGTAATTGATTAGTCCAGATTCTAGTCCTTTTGGAGTCAGCAGTAAAATGCTCATTGTTTTAAATGAGTTTAGTGTCAGATGCATATGCTTTTCAAATGCATGCCCTGTATGTAATGGAGGTAGCAACATCAATCTGGTGGAGGTCTTTGTGTTTTGGTGCATGCCACATGCTGTACCTGTGTACTGAGTACTCAGTCCAGACATGCCTGCCTTCAACTTGCTCATAGGAATAATCAGTAAGACAATTCTGCTCTACTACTACTTCTATATATACTACTGCATATATAAAGTGGGGAAAAGCTGTATCCATTTAAGTCAATGAAATAACATCACAGGCAGCTGGGCTTGGCACTAGCTAAACCAGTTAGTAATTTACCATCATAAATTCTTACCTATTTAGGTGTTACAGTTATTAACATTAATTTTCAGTAGAAAGAGGGCAGAGCCCGCAAACCTTTTTTCCAAAGGTACAATCCTGAAGAAAAATCCCATGTAACTAAGTATATGTACCTACATTTCTCATTCTTAAACTCTAGGCCTTTAGTGAATTTCCTATAGTAAATAATTCTAGTATCCATGGATATACAATACATCTGGTAACCATGGATATGGTTATGATATCCTGTAAAAAAGGAGGCTTTAGCTTTAAAGTGTAGGTTCCCAAGAGAGGTGGACAAAAATGACTTCAAGCAGATTGCAAGGGTGTTTATCTCTTACTCTGTTGACTGTCTAAAACTTGCTGTTATTTTCATTGCATTACTCTTAATGGACCTTAAAATTTAGGTGAAATCTGTGTACATTTGTAGCTGCATCCAAAACACCGTATTTTGTCAGGTGAGTGGGTTGTGATAACTCACTTCCAAGAAGTCAATAAAGAAACATTTGGAATGAAACTTTTGTTTCAGGAAGCTTTTAAAGCACCTGCTATTTACAGGCTAGGAATTGTATGGTGTGTATGTACCAACCTGTAAATACGAGGAAAGCAGTATGTATTTTTACAGATAAAAAAAACAAAAAAGCATTGTAAAATATGTCACTCAATAGGCAAAAGTGATTTATTATTTTGCTACTTCTAACATGCCATTGTTTACTGCCCTAAGGTGCTTCCTTACACCACTCTCAGTTCCCAGGGATTCTATGGTGAAGCAATAATAGGAAGAAACAATCTAGCTGTCTTGACACAGCATTGTCAAAATTAAATAGGCTTAGTTTCACCTCTGGGACACAGCCATGAATGAAAATAGAACACTACTGAATTCAGTGGCAGAACTGTCTCTGAGTTTAGTAGGACTAAGGTTTCATCTCGGGGCTTCTCATTTTAATGATTTTACATATTCTTTTTCCAGCCTAAAACGATACAGTATGAACTACAAGCATTTAATCTGACATGCAGACCAGGCCATCTGGCATCTGAAAAATATTGTGACTACTGGAGACCTGTTTCCAAAATACACGTTGCTGAACTGGTATTTTCATTTCAAGAAAAACAAACAGGTTAAGAGCTTTCTCTTGGAAAGTTATTTTCTTTCTGTACAATAGAACAGATGGAAGTGGTATTCACCCCACTCACCATTAAGCAGGAGGATAGAGTCTTATTTTGATAAGTCTACCAGTTGAAGTTTACAGCTTCATCCGGAACTTTTGGTATCATTTCTTGAACAACTTACAGCTTTGTGCATTGTGTTCTCTCTGGGCACCATTCCAAGACCTGCTCTCCACTAATTTAGAGTGGATGGAGTCTGAACAGTGAAATGTCTTTCTAATAACAGGCTGCAAAGTCATAGCAACTAAACGCAGTCAACAGCGCACAAAATGACACTTCTATGGCCAAACACACCTTTGTGGAAAGGTGCTAGCTCTTAATTAGCTGCCTAGGAATATCTGCTGCTACTTGACAAAGTCTTTTTGCAGCAGCTTGGCTATGAAATGGAATTGCTTTAACTTTATTGAAAAAAAAAATAGAGATGGTATTAACTCAGTCAGTTGCACAAAAGCCACTGAATGATGACTCTAGGCATCAAGTATAAAATGAAATCAAATAATGGAACACAACGACGGTGGCATTATGTCCAACTTGGATTCTTCCCTTAATTCCACTTCAGTTATGATTCATATCTATTGAAGGCAGTAATTCCATTTTTCTCAGCAAAAATTCATACGAATCAAATCTGTATCTTCATAGTTCAAAGCTATTAAAAGGACTGGACAAGTTATTAACTGTTAATGTTCTTCCCAGCAGTGGACAGCAAATTACATTCTAACGAGTATGCCATGAAAAGTAGAAACATGATACATTTTTGGACTGTATTTAAGACATTATGAGAGAGGGTAGTAATAATATTTTGCTGTATATCTGTACAATAAGTAAATGTAACAGAAGGAAAAAAAAAAACACACAAAAAAACCCCACAACAAGAAGTCAGGGAACCGAACCAAAATAATTACCCTGCATTCTTGTAGGTGACAGTATTGGCTATACATTTATAAGAACTATATTTCTGAGATGTGTAGAAAAGCTGCAGATACTAATTTCACAGTTTAAGCTATAAAAGTTTAAATATAATAGCAGAATGATATTAAGAAATGGAAAAATAGGATAACTACTGGAAGTAATATCATTATAGCTGTATATATTTCTCTGTAGAATGTGATTGCCAGAAAGATACAGCATCTGCAGTCAAGTCAACTAAATCACTTCAAATATAAAGTACCATAGCAACAAAACCAGACAAAGTCATGCAGCTCTAGGTGATCTAATGAATATTACTGATTTTTATGCTTGTGAAGACTGTAGAATGGAGTAAAGTTGCACAAAACATTTGAGACAGCATTCAAAAGTCAGGTTTAATACTCGGAAACTGCGCTTGATGAAACACGTGGAGTAAAATGGAGCTGAGGCCCTTTTCCCTATTACATTCCATGTTTTGCTGGCAAAAATGTCATCCAGGAAGAAATGAATGAGGGCACCGGAAAATCTTGGCTTTGGTCTGCCCCTCTAGTCATTACTTGCGTAAATACTCGGGAGAGGAGGGTATTGTAAGAAACACTGAGAGAGAAGACGATTATTTTAGGAGAGATTTGCTTCAGACACTACAAGAATCCATATTTGTGAAATGAAAGGGTGGAAACAGATTCTCCACGGAAGTCATTAAATAATTCTTGCAGGCTGCTGTGCTGCAGCTTGGCTGTGTGCTCAGGCTCTTGAAGGACTCTTGTGCATCCCTGTTTGTCACTGGCTTTGATGCCTTTAAGTGCATGAAATAGAAGGACTTGACTTCTGTGGGTTTGTCATTTTTGATCAGTGAGGCACATAATTTCAGTTCTTCATTATTTCAGTTCTCCATCCCTGAACTGAGGTTAAGAGCAAGCATTAAATGCATTTACAAAGGGCTGCAAATGCAATTAATATGTGAAGCAACTCTGTAGTATAGGCAGAAGAAGCCCGCACCTTACATTGAAGGTGCCCAATACATTTAAAATCTTGTGTAACCTATTGGGACTTTCAGATTTGTGTTTCCTGAAGATAAAATCTGAGAAATGGAAGAAATATTTAAATTTAAAGAAGAAGCTGGGCTTTGTACACAGCTTCTGCGGTACTCAATAGGTTGTGGATATATCAAGTCCTACTGATGTTAATTTGGACAGTAAGGACTAATATAATACAAAGTTCAGGTTGTTAGTCAAATAGATACAGATAACATGATAACACTCCAAATTACATTATTTCTCCAGTGAGTATTTAATTTGCATGTATACAGTGGTTATTGTTAGTTGATTAAATGTCGCACAAATGTTCGTGCAATAAGTGCACTTATTGATACAAGTAAAGCAGTTGAGTTATAAACAACACGATCACAGAAGTATAATTCTAGACACATTTATTTGAACTTCCCGCTGCTACTCAAATATTCCTGAAATTGCATTTTGCTCCCTGGAAATGGGACGTACATGACTGCTTACTTTTCTGGTTACAGTACTAGTATGGGAGCAGGACTCTTCTCCTTTACAACTGAGAAGTGAATATGTAGTGTGTTTTAATTTATTATTGTATTTACTGATTTAGAATCTGGATCCATAACACAGTGGGTATCTCATTTCCTCATTATTTTGGTAAAAGAAAAGCAACTGATATTGACAAAGGCATTATTGTCTTTGCTGTCAATAGTAGTTGATTACTTCCCCTTAGGCTTCCTGTTACAGGGACAGCTGTATATTTAATTTTGGTTTGGTTTGTTTTTTGATGTTGATCTTCACTGATTCTTCCCTACAGTGTATCCTTGAATTTGAATGAATAGACAGTTTATTGTGGAGGAAGAAGAAGAATGTATGTAAATGACAGAGACGAGGGAATCAGAAGGCTTTATGGCCTTTAAATTCTGCCACAGCAATTTCATTTCTAATCAGAGACTTTATTTATTATCCTGGCACCACCTGTCATCCTGATGAGGGTAATGATTAAAGTGTGATACAGAACATGATACATATGTACTCCCTTTCAGCTAAAAATAACCTCTTTTTCTCTCAGTGGCTTTTAAGTAGGTCTTTCATTTTTCTTTGACAACTTAATACTGGTTTTCTTTTTAACTTCAGATACTGATAGTTCATAAACTACGTGTATACAAATTCTACCAGGAAGCATGATTAAAAAAAATGCATTTTTTGTGAAGGGATGGCACATTTTCTAAATATTTTGTGTATAAAATAGCTATTAAACAAAATCTTCAATATATAATGAACAACAGAAAGGATCTTAATATCACCTGGTTTATTAAGAAGGAGCTATTTATAATGATATAAAGTAGATATATTTTGGCAAAATCAATACTCACAGAGCTGAAACACTAAATGCTGCAAAACTCATCTGGAAGTCCTTATTTTCATACTGTTACAAAGCCAGTGTTTTAGGAAGTTATGGTTGACCTTTTAGGAAAAAAAAACCCTGTTTTTTTCAGGAGCATATGTTGTATTCTCACTGAAATCCTTATGTATCTGGTATGGAGAAATCATATACATGATTTCTGTCTGAGAACGTACATATGTGTGTTTATTTCTGGTTTCTTTGGGTTTTTTTATTGCCACTTATGTATGGGTCATCTTGTGGGCATACAGTTTTCCACCTAGATAGAGCAAATATACTATATACTGTGTCTGCAACTCTGCATCTTCAGCTATCAAAACATAGTTTAGGTGAGAGGATGGAGGATGAGAAATGTCAAATAGGAAGAGTAAAATGCCACCTGACATAAAGGCCCCTAATACAGGAAAAAGCCACAAACTGAGCTAACGTGCTATCACCTATAGAAGAGTGGCACCTGATGGCAGGAAAAAAGGCAACTGAATAGAACCAATGTTTTCTCTATCTTGAGGCTATCCAAAACATTATTGTTAGGATCCTATTGTAGAGATTGTAGTAGATATTAAACTAATGAAGGTACGTGTATTCTCGGGGTGCAGATCTATCTTGGTTCTCCAAAGACCACTGCAAAAAGGGTGATGAAGTTACTTTTTGATTTGCAGTCGATCACTGAGAACAATTCCCGCCAGATGTCCCGTGAGGAGATTCAGAGTCCTCTCTTTTGCCTAATTGTATATCATGGCTTTCACTCTGAAGAGCTCTTCCTTGACAGTTTACTGTTAACTGCATTCAGCTGCTGAGGTTTTCTGAGGCAGTTGGACTATACTGATGTGAGGACGCGTAGCCGTAGTGGCAGAAGAACTGGCAACAACAGCTGCCACAGAGTACATTTTCCAAGTCTTTTGTAAAGATTTCTCACCAATGTTAACTTTTTGTCTCTCACGTAAATGTCTTAGTGTGGAGAAAACCCCGTATGTGTCGTCTGCGACTATGTACATTTAGAAGGAAACTTCCACATACAACATGGTAACAAAGCCTGAATAATAACAAACTGGTGATGGTGCTTGAAAGGAACTTGTAATTAAGTTTTCATTAATTAATACTACTTCTATACTCATTTCAAGTCTGAACACTAGCTTATGATAAGAAATACTGTATCTCCTAGAGCTGTGAGGCAAAGGCTTTCCATTAGTCATCATACCCTGCATAATGAGTGGCATTGTTAATAAAACACAACAGACTTCAAAGTTATTCAATCAGCAGTCTGAATAATGAGATTTTGCACAAATATGTAAATAGTGAGCATGCAACAAAAGCAATAAGGTGGATTATAACATTTTCTTTTAAGCCATCAGAAATTGATAAATTGAAAGGAATTTAATTACACTTTATAAGCAATACAGAGCATTCCAGAGATTCCTAAAATACAGGTCAGGGCACGCAGTGATTTAGAAGAACATGAATTTCAACAGTAGAAAGAACCGCTAAGAATAAACGTTGTTGGAATCTGTGACTTTGCTTTTAAATTTTAGAGGAAATCATCTGCCAAATATTTCTTACAATAAATTGGAAGAATGGTAATAGCAAATCTGACAAACGTGCCAGGCTTAGAGATCTGGTGTGTGTTGCTGCAACATTTAAAAATATATACTATAGGATAGTATAAGCTTTTGTCTGGTCTTCTGCTTATATTGGCTGACTTGTGTAAAAATCCAGCAATGCAGAGAAAAAGCATAGCAATGATCATTTCAATTGTGTAAAAAAAGATCTGATGTGTAGTATGCTCTGTCTCCTGATACTTTGTGTTAAGTAATACATGAAACACATTTTTAATGTCTGGTGGAGCTTTAGCAATCAATCAGTACATTATAATTCTTATAGTAGCAAACTCAATTTTATACCAGTATGCTCATGCCAGCAGGTGAAGAGTTTGCTGCTGGCCAGCTGCCATTCAAGCAGGCTCCACTAAATTCTTCCTTGTCTGAAAGAATAAATCTTCTCTTTAGAAAAAAACACCAGGATTGTATATTACTTTGAGCTCCTGGAAAAACAAATGTCAAAATCTGAAGCAATAATGGCTACATGTAACTTAGAATGACTTAGTTATGTTGCGTTTAAGAGAAATCCATTATATGAGACCGAGAAAATTCATATTTACACTGTACACCAAGAATGCTATCTTTCCAACTTATTCTGCACTGAAATACCATGTTGGAAATTATCTATACTCTCAGTAGGAACACTTTTATATTTCCCAGTCTGAATTTCTTATAAAATTCTATTATGCTTTATGGGACAAAAAAAATGGATTTTTTTTCTGAAAAGTAGCTTGTTGGTAGAAACAGAAAAAGAGATGCTTTCAGTTTTATGCATGGATATTGGCAACAATACCACTACTTTGCAGACATATTTCTTGTAAATGTTTTATCCACCACTGATTTTACTAAATCTATTTTTAAAATGTAAGGCATAAAATATCTCTGGTTATCAAAACCGCTGAATAGTCATCTCACAGATTTTTGAAGCCCATTCTTTAAAAGAACACATCAAAATTATTAGAATTATATTTTCAGTTGAAGTCAAATAGAATGACATGTATACAATCCGCTTGCGTATGCAAAATTCCTGAATATATTTTATTGCAGTGAACCCTTTCAGGAATTAAATTTCATTTTATGTGCAAATTTGCTGTAGACTTGATAGGAAGAGGTAGGTCCTACAAGACAGGAGACAAAATCACCATTGTCAGGAGCAAGGGTATGTTAATCATAGGCATATTTCTCATAGCCCTGAGCTAACCAGCTAGAAGCTGCTGATATGGGGAATGATCTTAAATGCTGGGTTACCAGATTTCCATCTGATTTACATCAGACAGATCCCAGTCTGGATGAATGGGAAAAATAAGTTCATTAAGCTATTGATAAGATCATGCACCTAGGCATTGGACTGTATAGCCAGCCCATTTACAAGGCAGATTTGAAAACTGGTACATTTGTGGAGGATTTCTGAGCCATGGTGGATCACACCTTCCCCAAGGTAGCTCATAATGTTGCCAGAATTTCTATGCTGGAATGAAGAACACTGTTTGTATGACTGTTACAGAGTTCTGGCTCCCTAAAAAATACTTACTGAACAATTAGGAAGAGCTTGAAACAGGCCTAATCACTGAGTAAAGGTCTGGAAAATCTACTTCACTCTAAAGAAAGTTCAGTCACGAGTTCTGACAAATTTGTATGAAACCTGAGAGCTGATCAAGGGGTTTGATCACATTACACTGTAAGCTGTTTGTACTACCAGACAATTCTTTGTTGTGGAAGTAAAAGGAAGATTTAGTGGTTGGAAGCTGAAGTGTAATGTATTCAGACTGCAAGCTGGATATAGGCTTACCCCTGGAGTAATTAACCATTTGTCAAAATATACCAAATGAGATAGTGAGTTTCTTATAAAGAAATTAAATTAAAATAAAAAATGCTTCTGTTTTTAAAAGAAATGGTCAAATTCAAATACTTTCTGCCCTCAATGCAGCAGTTAACTGGCAGGGAGCCTTTCTGATGTGTTGCATAGGTCAGACTATGATTATAAAGGTTTCTTCAATCCCTAAAATTCCTAAACTTGTAATAACATTTTGTCAAAATATGATAGAAGGAAGAGAATTCTGGGGAATTTTACTATATGTATATGTCATTATCATAATCAGTCAAATATAAAATATTAAATACCTCCTGAAAACTGTGGCTCTACAGAAAAGTGAGCATTTTACTGTTCCTCAGAAGAGAAAAATAGTGATGGAAGGATTCAACAGTTCTCATAAAAATATGTCTTATTAATACATACATAGGATAATTTTGCTTCTAAAATGTCAGATGTGATATAAAAACAGGAGTGTAAAAAGAAGCTGTCCTGGAAAAGTGGGATTCAAGCAGACACTGCACTGAAAAATGAAATTACTTAAAAATGCATGTAAATGAGCTTCAAAAAACCAAGCTGTGATTTCCTGCTGTGAAAATGAAGGTTTAGGTCATCCAGTACTTCAAGGAAAATGAATGATTGAATTTAAAGTCAGTTAATTTAAAGCATTCCATCAAGTGTTTAACATTAATGATAGCCCAAAACTCTTGTTTTACTTTACCTATGATAAAACAGAGGAACACTACAAACAAATTAATTGATCTTTTTATTTGATGGCAGCAATGAGTTATTATTACAGACTCTAATACCACTATTCTAATTAAAAATTGGGGGGGCTGAGGTTGCAATTACTTCATCATTATGGCTCAGAAACAACAGGATTGATTCTGAATACTTCCCTTAATATCAACAGATAGTTCAGAAGTGCAAGAGATGAAAATCTCTTTTCTGAAAATCTCTCACAGATTTTTCCAAAGCAGATGAAGGAAAAAATAAATTAATTCTGTTTCAGTGTGGATGTAACTTTAAATGCAAACCGTGAGCTTTATTCTACTCTCACTTAGGTGAGAAGCAACTCTGCCAAAATCAATAAATAAGTTTCAGTTGTAAGAAACCTGTACAAGAAGAGACTGAGATTAGGATTTCCAAGTTTATCTCTTAAAAAGAGGTCACTACAAAGAGCAGAAATCTATTGAGCTTCATACACTTTTTGCTATTTATAGATACCTAAAAGTTTAAGCACCACTTCTCAGAAAAAAAAACATTGCTTCAACTGTATTTTTAGCTTGGAAGCTTGGAAGCACATTATAGTTGAATGTGAAGTAGATCTAAACTGGACCAACTCTTAAAAGAATGGCCCTATCATGTTTAATCGTGGTGATACAATTATAAGAATATTAATCGTGATGAACTCATTTAGTATTTATGTGGCTGTCGTAAAATGCTTATACAGATGCTCTAAATTAATTAGCTTGACCTTAATTTTGAAGGGTAACCTGTAAGTGCCTAGTATAAAAAGCCTGCCTTAGAGTAGAAGCCTGTGAGCGTAGTTCCCGAGCAAGAGTTTCAGTCTCTCAAAATTTCCACCTCCTTGACAATAACTTTGTTGGAAAAATGCAGCATTGACTGGGTCTGCTGATTATCTGTGAATAATGGAGAAAGTTACATTCAAAAGAAATACATTTTGTGCATCATCTTTGGATCTTCTTAATTTCTGTAATGTATAGTTGAAAAAAATTGCTCTTCTGGCAGTAATAATGCTTGTGCATCAGCACAAAAATGTTTAATTAAGAATTTCTGATATAAATGTGTGTGCCTCAACAGCAAAAAACATTAAAACAACCCCCCCTATACATATTATATATATACCTCTCTCCATACATACACCTCTACCTTAGATTTGGATGTCACTGCTAACCAAATACATTTAACATCTGAGGGTTTGGGATTTTATGGTGAATGACTTTAATTTTCCTATTGGAAAAAAATAAAATTGAAAAGCGTGAATTGAATCTGAGATTTACATTAAACTTTGCATAGGAACAATTATTTCATGATAGAACCTTACTTAACTGTCATTTCAGTATTTTTACCTATTGTCTGTGAAATTCTATATACCAAACTGGCTAACAAGAACCTCAATTGATTTTTAATCTACATAGCTTCAAAAGGGACCACGCCACACACCAAGAAGAAGAGAAAGATCATTCCTTGAAAAGACAGTGATTACATTTGTCCTACATCCAGGCCTCATGCCTTTAATAGGATCATACAAATTGCTATATAAGCTCTACAATAGGTGTGAAAAAGTGCACCTCACTTCCTTTGCTGTGTCATCATCCCTCTATTATCCTAATATATCTGTCTCTTACTAAGAGTCAGAGTTTGAAAATGCTGTTATTAAACTCTTAAAATTGTCTGCAAGTCCTTAAGCCCCTAAGGCAAATTTATCTTCAGGGGACCCTGACTCAAGGCCATGCCCAGCCATAGGATAGATACAAACAACCTTAAAACAGGCATGACTCACAAGTGCTCCTGGTGAAACCTTCAACTCCATCGCACAGGATCTTTTATTAAATTCAGCATAAGCAATCAGGGTGCAGGCAGGTCACTGGTGTTGCCTTCATTTGAGAACACCAATCTGCGATGCTGCTCTTACAAAGTCAGCTACAAAGACTCCTGACATTTTCATTTAGAATAAATCGGGAGACTTATATGGTGGTTTAATTATTTTTTTACTGTCAATGAAGTTGCAAACCTTTTTTTTTTTCCTGCAGATTCTTTTACAATAGAGACTAAAACCATTATTTACAGTTTATAATTTCAAGTTAAATGATTGGTTTTCTTCCTGAGAATGTAGCTCTGTGTCATCCGTACACTGCTGTGGTGGATTTTGGTCATTTTGTAAAGCTCATTTTCCAAGACCACTCTTTGGCGCAGAATTTAGCAGTAATATACATTCAAATTTAAACCCGATTTGGATTCCTGAACTACTGCTTAAGTTGTTGAACTGCTTTCTTTCATTTTCAAATTCAGAACCAACAACTTATTGACAACTTTGTATTTGCAACATCTTGGACTGTTAACGGGTGTTTCTGCTTCTAATTTAATCTCAGACAATAATATCTATATTCAAGAGAAAGTAAAAGATCTCAGCTGTGGAAGATCTGCCCGGAATCTTCCCACAACTTGTAGTCATCTCTGTAGTTTTTAAAGCAGATACTCTGATCATTTTAGCTCAGCCAGGGAAGGGAATTCTTTAAGCCATCCTAACCCCATTAATTTTACCATTTCAGATACGGAAAAACTGAAGCGTGGAGATAGATGGTGGACAAGGCCTTTAAGGTAAATATTTTGGATTTTTTTTGCCCACCTTCTAGATCACATACCAATGACTAAATAAAGACATCGAGGCTGGTTTTCAGCAATCAGCATCCTAGCAGGACTCAGGCTTATGATTTTTTTTGTTCTATATTTTTTTGAAATTGCACTTTTCAGGAAATACTGATGATTTTGCTAAATGTGCCTTTTAGTGCAGAGGACAGCAGCTCATTCTAAACTGACAGATACAGATAGATACTTTAAATACAACAATGTGATTGTCAGAATGCTACTTGAAAATGGATCTTGCATTCATATTTGTTGCAAGTCCAGTGACCAAACTGGCTGTTGAGTTATATTTGGAAAGAGGAAGCACTGTTACAGCCCAGCTTCTGGTCAGCAAACGTATGGGTGAATCATGAGACAGAATCAATAGTAAATCAAGGTGGGCATAAATTCTGTATAGTCTGAAATGAAGTCTTGATGACTCAGTTACTGTTGTGAACCTTACGTGTTGTGTGGAAACCTGCAGAAGCTGGGTCTCTCAGTGCCTCAGTTTCTCTCTTTCAGCTGTATTTCACTTACTGGCTCGATGATGACTACTTTAACAAATGCGCTACTTCTTTCCTTACAAACAGCTGCCCTTTGCTTCACTGACACAACGTAGATTATGTATTTTATCCTTTCCATACACTAGATTATGTATTCTCCTTACATGAACATTTCTGGTACCTTTTCTGAGAATCCAGGTAAGACATTCAACTTCTGCCACAACAGGAGTGAATTTTGAGCATAGTCAAAACCATTCGAGCACAAAAGCAATTAATCCTGGTCATTCATTATGGCTGGAAATAATAATTGCACTGAAACCAGTGACCACATGAGATGAATAGAGAACATTCAGAAAGTAATGACTGTGTTTAGAGATCTTACTGATTGATTTTGGTCTGCAGAAAAGAGGACTGCATTAAGTCATCTCTATCCTTCTGTCTTATTGCCTGGGTAGGTCTAGTTGTATGAATTCACACCAGAGGTTCAGAGGTTCACGTGGCTTATCATTGTTGTGAAAACTCTAATTACACTGATATAACTAGTAAAATTTGCTTACTGTCTTCCAAGATACAGGGATATGTGAGATCCATGGTAGAAGCTTCATTCTACAGAAGTCTAAAAAGAAGGCAGAAAAAAAATATACTTGGCATGATACAGGGCTCATTGCGTTTCAAGGCTCATTATATTTTCTCAAAATCTCATTGCTATTGCTTGGCATCTCTTCAGACTTCATTATGAGCATAGAGATTCTGCTTCACTTCTGTTCATCTTCACTATGACCCAGATTTTTTACCATCACCATGTGTACCATTACATTCCTGCTTAGCCTAAATCTCTTCTTGTGCCCTGATACATGGAGCTAGGTGGACCTGAAACCAGCTCCTGTAAGGTTCAGCTTCAGCACTGGCATTATGTTGTTTAAAAATCAGAATTACCAGACCCTGTCAACATTTCCTCAGATTTAGATGTTCTGAATATATTGCTTTTCACCTGCTTTTTTATTTTCTAGGTAATGCATTTTCTAGTTAAAACAGACCTGATTTTCTAAAAATTCTTTCTTACTTACTCCTTATTTACCCCTTAATTACTCCTGCATGCATTCATCATAAAAGACCACAAAACGGGGGAAGACTATTATGTGCTTCTGAGCCACTTTAAAGTTATGTGCAAAAAACAGACAAAACCCCTTTTTTTTTTCTGCCATGATGACTTAATAGTAAAAGTGGTTTTTTCTGTTTCTTCCACTTTGCTTATCCCTTATATGCAAAAATTGGAACAGGCTGCCCAGAGAGATTGTGGAGTCTCCTTCTCAAGAGACTTTCACGACCCACAGAAATGTGCAGAGTTCATGATTCACTGCTGTTTTATAAAGGAGATGCAGTAGTAGTTTACCTTATTCTTCAAAATTAAATATTCGGGCTATTTTTTCCTGGTATTCTTTTCCTCTTACCCGTACACCTTTGTTCCCTATTATTGTAAGCAACATAAGCCTCTTTGAAAATAATCTTTATAGAAACAAATAAAGAAAGAAGTCTGTTAGAAGTTACTGCAAAGAATAAATGCTAGACTGAGGTTTTCAAAATAAATTAGCTATTTGAAAATCTTTGAAAGGTGTACAAGTAATGTGTTCTAGAGATGAAAGAAGCTCTCACCATTTTTAAAGCCAGTTCATCATAGATTGAGTACGAACTGATGCCACAAGAAGCCTTTCAGTACAAAGGAGAAGCATCAAATAGTAGAATTGCTTCAGATTTGTTTTAAATGTTTGGGTGACCAAGTAATGCCTTGCAGAGGAATTCCCAGTCAGCTCTAGTTCTCATAAATACAGCTGATGAAAATTCCTCTTTCAATTCCCAGAGCATCTGAAAGCATCAAGTCATAGCTCTGGTATTCTCTGTGGCTTTTTAAGAGAATACAAATATTTACACTTTCTTGTAAAATGATTTTGTCTGATTCAGTGCATTGACATTACTTTGGATATCCTTTATCCTAATGCTAATCCTTGGGCTTCAATTACCCCTTCTGCTGTAGTCCCTTTCCAGAAGTCTTCTGCATTCCAGAAGTCACTCTTTTCATGAACATCTGTGGTAAGACATATCATAATATTGTCAGAAGATGTTCAAAAGGGAGGACTATTTAAATGTCAGTGGATATTTTCCCAGAAAATTAATTTCTGAACATTTGAAGTATTAAAAGTGTATGAACACTGAAGTCAGTAATCTGCATCTGAATTTTGATTTTTGATAGGAAATATGTCATAAATCAAAAGAGACACTGTAATTAGCAACGTACATTTGGAACAGTTTTTTTCTTTTTTTTTTTCTCTTTCTCAGTTAAGGACCTCTTTATTAGAACTCTTTTTTTGAAGAAATATTAATATTCTACATCTCAAGAGTTGGCTGGCAAAATCTAAAAAGTGTTTACACCTAAAATTGTTTACAGTAAAGGATGAGATTATTTCTTGCCACAGCATCAATATGAAATTTGTTTTAAAATGTGAAAGATCCCCTTAGAGTCCTGAAAAATGGTACTTAAATGTATTGTTAGGTATTGCTGATTGTGATTGAAGCTCACTTCATTAAATTACAGTACAGAGAGATGAAGGACATCTTGCAGCATTGGAAATGGTTGCAAATTTAATTAAAACATTAAATTATTGTTGGAATAAAGGTCATAATCATAAAATGTAATTGAAGGGAGTACATTAGCATGTACCCTAAGGTATCCTTTCTATTTCAAAATATATATTACATATTTGACATTTAAAGAGGAAATAGGTATCATTTTATCTGGATGGATGAACTACGATGGTAAGAATTGTTATACATAATACAATTTAAGAGCCCAATTTTTCAAAAAATCATTTGCTCCTTGCATAGGTGCAACATACTATTTTTATGTCTCTGAGAAAATTCGCCTTCTTATTTATTGAACATTGTGGACCTGCACAGAGAGGAGGACATTGTATCACATACCAAGTCTTTATCACTGTGGAAAAAGTATAACTTACACCACTGACTTCAAAGAGTATTTTTGTCAGGCTCTGGTTACATTTATGGCAATGTGTACAGTTTATCTCTGCATTTGCTCTCCCTTGCAGCAGCTTAGGGAGGCAAACAGTGCATAGTAATAAAAAGTAGAAGTTGCAAGAAGAACATATATCCATAAAACTGTTGTTGAAAGTATACTGATAGTCCCGCTGCAGGATCTTGTGTCACCTCATGTCCGGAGGATTTCTTTTTCTAAACAGAAAACACTCCCGAATTTCATAAACCTCCTTGTTAACAGTATCTGCTAAACACTCAGCATTAGTCTCTGAACTCAGATAAAGTCTTCTGAAATATTCTGCACCACTTTCACTTTCTGCATTTACAAAGCTATCTTTCTGAAAAGGGAGAGGGTATTGTTTGAAGTATCTCAAGGAGGGGAAATCAGGATGACTATATTTATACTTGGATAGTTGGCTCAGCTCTTTTGGCATTTCCATCCACTTTCCTGGGAGATGTCTCATGTGTGATATCTGTGGGGCTT
This sequence comes from Chloroceryle aenea, assembly GCA_013399075.1. Lineage (NCBI taxonomy): Eukaryota > Metazoa > Chordata > Aves > Coraciiformes > Cerylidae > Chloroceryle > Chloroceryle aenea. The sequence continues at coordinate 256,830 of VWZY01000008.1, forward strand.
CTGTAATAGTCTATTAAAAAGTCCCTCAGACTTAAAACCGGGCCCTTACATGAGTGCTTTTTTATGAATGTCATACTTGGACAAGAACTTTTGAAGGGTGTTGTAGTTGAGAAAGCATTTTTATTTTTTTGCTTCATATGTAAAAAAAAGTTATTAAGGAAAATGTTTTCCGTAGTTCTACTGAGTGATTGGTGGTGATTTAAACAAGAGTTACAGAAGCACTTGCTGTGTATAAGGGATATATCTTCCACCAGGTCAGAATTTGTCCTTACGTTAGATAGAAATTCTGCACAAGATAAAACTCACATGGAATGCAGGGTAATCTGTGCTTTGGAAACTTTGTGCAACTTGGGAAACAAGGTGATGCATTCTACCAGTGTGCTCTTAAGGACTACCTTTGTAACTTGAGGTGTGCAAATACTACTAACAATAGTCAGATTACTATTCATTTTCTCATGGGCTAGACATTACTCCCATTTCCCCCTTATATTCAGTTGGGGGTTTTGCAGTGGTAGAACTGCTTGCTGTTTGTAGAGAGGCTGCTTTTTTCTTTCAAGAACACTAGAGAAATTTTGTTAGTGTTCAAAGTATTTGCTAAAGCGGGACACCTACTAAATGTGGGGTTTTAACCATATAAACTGGGTAAGCATGGAACATTCATGAATGCAAATGCACCAAGTCAGACTGTGACTAAGGTGGAAGATAAGGGATTGGATTTTCGTAAGAGACAAGAGAAGAAGAGAAGTAGATATACACATTCCCATCACAATTCTTTTGAAGATTGTAGCTAGAAATGTGTGCTATTATGAATGTGATTCATGCTACTGTAATTTTTATGGCACTAATCAAAAGAAGTTGTATTAGGAAACTCAGTGTCAGGAGAGAAATTAGATAAGGATTGAATTCGATAGAAAATTATTTAGGTACATTATCATGGCCAGTAAGATCTGTAATAAGGGTCTCAAACACAGAATTCAGATGTGTTAGGAATTTCTTACAGTTATTAGAGTAGGATGGCTTTTATTGAATAAAAAAATACAACACTTGCAGCTTTCGTATTCATTTAAGCAGTGCATAGAATAGTCATATCTAGAGTCTGTAGCCATATGGGAAGGCATCTGATTAAACTTACTACAGCAAGGGAAGGTATTACTTGTAAAATGCTACAGGTGTTTCTTTGAAAAATACCACAGTCAGATCTATGTGTTAAATGAACAGATGTTATATGTATCACAAATAATGATCCACTTTTGTTTTCTTCTGACTCGGTAGGGCTAATGAATAAATTCCTATGGAAATGGAGCCATACTTTAAAATTAATTAATCAGTATGTGAACATTAAAGCAAAAGAAATTATTAGCAGAGCAAGATTTAATTAACGCTATCTGATAATTTTGAGTGTGATATGAAAAGTATTTGATTTCAGCTATGAACTTACTCTAGGAAGAGACTCCTAAACTTAAACACGTTTCTTAGAATATAACAGAGACTCAGCCCCCCAAAATGAACAGAAATAAGCTTATTTTTAGTTGTGAATCTTCCTGAAAAGGAGTTATGTGTGCAGTTGTACCCTCCAATGCTGTACTTTTTACAGCTAGCTAATGTTATTACTTTATTTCTTCTCCCTTAAATGAACCCTAAAAAAAAAAAAAAATTATAAAGAACTTTGTTAGGAGATGTGAATCTTGTTCTTTGTAATTTCAAAGGCAGTCATCATGAATTATTTAATACCATTTTCTCCACTTTAAAGGCTGAAATAACTAGATAAATTGGATTATATTCTTTACTATTTGAAACATCAGAAAGAAATATAATGGGAAAATTAATATCTGACACTTGTGTCCATTAATGAAATTAGGAAGGATATACAATTTACTGATAAGGCATTTCTGAAGATCTCTTCAGAGTTCCAATCTAAGCCATGACACTGTAGTGAAGAAAGAAATGAAGGAAAAAATACGCATAGATCAAATGAAAAAGAAGTACAGAGCAGAAACATTTCGACCACAGAAGACTGAAATGGCAGCGGGTGACTACAGTTATTTCAGGGAATAAGAGAAAAATTAGAAGTGCATCAGAGAAAGTTATGTCTTGTAAAAGAACTAAACTAAGCTTGAAACCAAAATTGAGGCATTGTCTACAGTTCTGTTGATCAAATAAGCAGAAGAATTTCTATTTGATGTTTGTTTTTTTTCCTTCTGCTTCCCAGCACCCTAAATCTGTTCATTATCATCACATCAAGTGAGGCAGACCAGAGTTATTCTAGAACAGATAAGACAGGAAATTTCAAGAGAAAAATGTGTGTATTTTGTTTGCTGGCTTCTTTGCAATACCTAAATATATCTCATTGCTAAGTGAGAGAAGGTTGTCAATACCAGCAATGAAAGTTACTTTTCTGTTACAAGCTATTTGGTTTCATACCTGTTCTGCCTAGTGTCTCTGAATTGATTGGTATAAGAACGTTCTTGTGGAAAACAGAATGGCCACTCAGGGACTGCTGAAACTAATTAACAAAATTGAGGGAGATTTAGAGATTAGAGCTTAGCATAACCAGAAGTCAAAATTCCTATAATTTACTTTAGTGTGGAGAAAACATCTTGTCCTAGAAACATTTTATGAAAAAAATGAAGCATGAGGAGTCTCCTAACCTGTTTGGGTTTGATCCCTCTAGGGTTCTTAACCATGATAGTTTGTTATTCTACTAGAAAATCAGGCAGTTTAGAAGTTTTCTATTTTGATCTTGTGGCATTACTCTGTTCATTTGTCATTGGGTAAATGGATCGCAGCATGTAACAAGTTGCCAAATCTAGACGGTCTTGCAACATTTCTTGAATTTGAATGGCACATCATCCTTAATTACACTTCATTCTGGTGAGTTTGAGGTGTACAAGTAGTGCCAGGCCCTTTGTCCAATGAGAAGACCTGAAAAGTATGAAGAAAAATTTCAAAGAGATGCAAAATCTGTCAAAACAAACAAACAAAAAAAACCAAACCAGCTGAACTTCTGTTTGTTTGGAAGTACTTGATAAAGCTGCTCCAAACTGCCATGAAGGCTGTAGTATGAAACCAGCTGTTAGTGAATGACAACAGGTTAAGGAAAAGGAGAAAGCTGGTAGGACATAGGGAAAGTCGAGACAATGATGCTGTTTCAGCGCGAGTTCAGTGAATTGCTGGGTTACGTATCAGGAAAACCTTGCAAGATTGAAAAGAAGTGTTTTGTGTAATACATAGAGTTTTGAATGCTGGGAAAGAAAAAATCAGAATACCTTGAAGAGCAATGTCATTATCTTAAAATTTACAGTGATTAAAATTTTTCCAAGCTTTTTATTTTCCCTTTTTCATTAGTGTTTTTTCCCTTCTAACTGTTCATTCATTTTCAATCTGCTGTTAAACAGCTTTATCAAATGAAGGTTGTGTGGCTATGTAATGAGAATATGTCCAATAAAAATGCTTTCAATTACATTTTAAAACTGCGAAATATCAGATTGCTGCTGTATGAGGATACTCCACTGAACACTCTAAGATTACAAGAGAGGTCATTATCTTTCTCTACTACATGACTTTGTAGTATAATAGCACAGTGTCACCTTAAACGTGATTCATTGAAAGCGTTACGGTGAACAAACTTATTTTTCATTTCTAGAGCTCTGCAATCAATGAAAGAGTTCTTACAAAGTAAGAAATAGTATAAACTTTTATTTGTTTTGATTGCTACTAGAACTTCTAGATGATAAAATAAAAAAATATTCAAAAAAAATGCAATCTAAGTTTTCACTATATCTGTGAGTTGTTTAATTCTTCTATTTCTCCTCATTGCAGTTATATTCATAAAAGCTAGTTTCTTTCATCTTTTGGTTCTCATTCATTAGCAAATACTGGGTTGGTAGAGAACTGATGGAATTGCAGATCTGAGTTTAGCTCCTTATTTTATAACTCCTCTGATACCTTTGAGAAATTACTGTTCTAATGTAGTTAAGTGCATTTGTAAAGGACTTGTAGATACTGAGAAAGAAGTGGGGCAAAAATGCTACATCACTCACTTTCAGAAATCTTACCCAAATCACCCTGTTGTCAAACTCCCAGTTTATGAATTTAGGGTTTTTTTAACTGCTGGGATTGCAGATTTTTCAGGGAGGACATGTCTAGTGCAAATCACAGTGGCACACATGCTGAGCCATAGTACCACTAATGTGAAATAATAAAAAGCTGAAAATCTTGCAGGATATTTTTTATTCTTTCTAAAATCTGTGTTATAGCTTATTTTTCTTTAGTCTTTGCAAGTAATGGTGTACTGTTGTTCAGACTGCCGATTGAATGAAAACATGTAAACTGTATATTACAGAACCACCATATTCCTCTTCAGTGGAAAAAGTAATTTGTCCTTTTTCAGTAGGAAAGTCAGTCACTGGCCATAACACAAGCTGCAGACAAAACTGTCATCTAATGAATTTCCCTTGTCTGAATTTCAGAAGCAAGTGGCTAACATAGTGTTTTATGCACACCAAAGAGACATCCATACACGCTGTAGCATGATCCTTTGTGTAACTAAAGTGTATTCTGGATTTTGTTTCTTCACTGACAAGATACCTGCAATAGCAAACAGAAAATCTCTCTTGTATTTGATTCTACTAGGCAACAAAACCAAATAGTTCCACTTTCTACATGTTGACAAAATGACCTCTATACAGAGATTCATGTGTGGAAGTACAGTCGGTGCATCTGCACACCAAACTAGCAATTTAGCATTTTGCCATGGCTCATTTTAGTGTTAAATCCAGCTGCTTTTAGAGTTTGGAGTCATGTGTGCACTAGGATACACCATGGGTACGCTTAAAGCTGTTTACTTCCCGGTGATGTCAAGGTAGAAGTCCTGCCCCAATCACAGGGGCAACACAAGGTCTTCCAGCAGTTTGGTCCCTGGGTTGTCATCAGTGACTGTTCAAGAGAAGCAAACAACTGAATTTCATTGCCAGTAAACACACATTGTGGTTTTGGTTCCAAAATGAAGCACCAGACCAAACTCAGTCTTTCCATCCTTGCACCGGTTGGTAAAATGCGTCCATCAAAAAAGGACTGGCAGGATTCTGTATTTGAATTCACACCTCTCCAGAGTGAGCAGGTCACTTACAAAGCTCTGTACTTTCAGTCTAGGTACCACAAAGCCTGACGCTCAAGCATTGTACACAGATGGAGGGAATTTCACCTTTCAAGCATCAGCTTAATGTAATTTTCAAGAACATATTTTACTTTTTACATGTTTTTGTGGTATCACAGAACACTATATTCCTGCTGACAGATGGAATGGATGGTTTACAAGAATTAAATTAACTTTTAAGAGTAAATCTGTTTCCCTCTATGTTTTACAGATTGTGCATTCTTATAGCCTGATATTTTACACTAGAAAAAATGCACCTCTTTTTCAGGCTGTGTAGGGCAAAAAAGTCAGGCTGCAGGGCCTCTGATAGCTGGACTGCTTACACACCTTAAAAATGGTGCTGCTGTAGTATTTATTGTTCTGGACTGCAGTAAAAATACAACATGATATTTAGATTCTGAAGAATTTTTACTGCCGGAATGCTTTGTTTGTATCGGGCATTAAGGATTGCAGTCTAATGACTTTGCTTTTTGTTTTTCACTGAGCAACTCAGCTTTCATCTGTGATAACATAAACATCTGTTCTTTTTCTGGTGCTAATGTAGAAGGCAAAGTAGGTACCTAGAAACTTACAGTATAATAATTGCATATTAATTATTACAGACTTGATTTATAACACACTTAGTGTTTCTTGATGAATGGAATCGAACCACAAAATAACAGCAAAATTTAGGTTGGCTCCCTGGAGGTACATGACCTCCAGCCTCCTCCTCAAGGCAGAGCCAGCTAGATCAGATTGCTCGCAGCCCTGTCTAGTCAAGTCATAAATATCTCCAAGGATGAGAAGTTCCCAACTTCCCTGGACAAATTATTCCAGAGGTTTACTACTGCCAAAAAAAACTGGGCATTTATTTTCAGGAACTGTATTTGTTACGAGGTGAACTGGGAGAAAAATGACCTGGGAATTCTAATAGAAGAAACTGAACTTAGAGGTCTGCTTATTGCACTTGCCTTTAAAGACACAAAGTAACACAGCATGAGAAGAGTAAACAGTCTTTCGTGATTAAATCATGTGGACTTAGTGCTTCACTGAGTAATTATCAAATGTGCAGGAACTGTACAGAAACTGAAGCAGGGTAACTCTGGCAGTCCCCCTGACTCAAGCAATCTAGTAATATACATAGAGAATTAGGGAGGCCTTCAAACGGTGCATGAGCCTTTAAATGTATACATAGATGTGTGTGTGTGCAATTCCAACCCTTCATTGCAAAAAATGAGGAATCTTAGCAATATTTATAAATATCTGAAGGGAAGGTATAAAGAAGACAATGTCAGACTCTTAGATATTTTGGGGGTTGTTTTTAAGTAATACATCTTGCATTCTTCTAGTTTACACTTTAGGTATTAGAAACTCCTGAAATCATGTGTCCAATATACATTTTAAAATTAGAGGTCTAAAGAGGTTTCTTTTGAGAAAGGTCACATGAATTCAGATTTTGGATATATGAGAAGATAAACTGAGAGCAGCACAGGAAATACAATGGACCTAGATGGGCGGCATGTTTACTCCATATAAAAATTACTAATTACCTTCATATTTCTTAATATAAAGTAACCATGTTTTTGTTATATTTATGCACACATTCATCTGAAGTTTGGGTAAGTACACATAAAGAAACTCAATGAAAAGCAGACTTCATAAGAAAAGCACTGACAAAAGACTTTATTGTAGCTGTGAGAGTGGTTCTGATGTAACATCATGCCACCTAGCATAGATTTTAAATTATATTTGATTTTAATGATTACAACTTTTTACATAAAGCAACTGACTGACAATTACATGTGTGTAAATTGTTTTTAGGATACAGTTAAACGGGGCCTAGAGATAAACATCTCTTTATTGGCATCTTAGCCAATAAAATAAAAGTCAATTTGTCATAAATTAAAAAATTTCCAAAATACAGAATTTCAACAGAGAAATATCAGTAAATAATTACATTATATTATTTATAATTTATTTATCATATTTTCAGACCAAAAAAAGTAGACACTTGCTATCATAGGAAGCAGATGTAACATGATCTTTAATTTAAATGGTTTTATACAAATGTCAGTGTGGTGCTCTGCCCTTCTGTCTCCTGGGAGCCCAGCGCTGCTGCACATAACCCGCTGGTGCTCTGCAGATCTCGGGGACACAGGCTGCCCAGCCAGGCAGGCCTGCTGAGGGGACACTTTCCATCAGCTTTGCTTCCTGGCTTCTCCTCTGGACACTCTCCAGCTGGTTTATTTAAGGGCCTTAAATGAAATTTTCCCAGAATCAAGCAGAGGTTTTGCTTTTGAGGAAACTGCAGAAGGAATGTGCACATTAAGGGAACCAAGCACGTCAATGTTGTAGCAGCAAAGACGTAGTCTCTGGGACAAAGTGCTGGCAATTTGTCTACTGTATTCAATGTCAGAGTTCCCACTGCCTCTGAATTACCAATTAAAAGTCAGTTTTCTTAATAAATCTTCTCAAACCCATATGCCAGCAAATGTTAGAATAGCCTAATAAGCAAAATGCTAACCAATGTGAAATAAATATTCTTGGTCACTTGCACTGGTTTCTGGGCTTGATAGTCTCCTTCCTGATACTAGCATTCTGTAATGCTGTTTAATTGGACAATAACTCATCCTCTGCCTGACTCCTGCTTTCCTCTCTTTCAGTAGCCATTCCTCTGCTTTTCACTGTGGAGCCATGCTGATGTCCATTGGGGCTGACAACCTCATAAACATGAAACAAGGGTCTTTTGAGACAAAACAGCATCCTACAGTCACACATTCTCATCATAGACGTGCTCAGTGGCATTTTCTAGCAGAGCTGGCATCTTCTGGGACACTAAATACTTTTGTTTGGCCTTATCCACATCTCTGTATTTCTGCAAATCTTCCATGACTCTGACATCCGCTTCTACTCGGTGCCAGTAATCTTGTTTTCAGTTTTCACTTAAATGAAATGTCAGCAGGTGTCAACCTGTGCTTCACTGGTGCAATCTTATAATTTTGCCGAGCTAAATACAGATTGGTGTCTCATTCCACTGCAACTTTTATAGGCACTTTATTATTTTGACACCATTTTCTATCAGCCTATTGGGAAAGGGGATGACAAACTGGAGGGCCCATGTCTAAACCCATATTTCACAGAAAACTGCTTCTTAAACGGTGGCCCACAGACAGACATTACTGTATCTGATGTGTCTAGTGGAAACTGATTTGATGTGCATGATCATCTGCTTAATGGTACTTTCTGTTTCTAAGCCTGTACCAGAGGAATTGGGATAAGAGTTGCAGCAAATACAGGTACATTCCCATTCATCGTAAACAGATCTCTGTATTAGCCATTTGGGTTTGCTGTGTCAGCAGTGTGGATTATCTTTATGAATTTGGCCTTCGTTTTTGGCATCTCCAGTAGGCCCTGACAGCTTCCTCAATATCCTTGGCCACCTGAGCCCTTGGTATAAATTATCTCTAACTCTCCTCTTCATTTTTTTCCATTCTCAAAGGCCCTTTTTTGTACCAATATAATGTTTTCAAGCCACCTTAGGAATCATTGTCCTTTAAGCACAAGTCCCCCTTCCCTCCAGAGGAAGTGAGAGCTTCCTATTGATTAACTGTATAGGCTGGAAAATTGCTCTTCTGTCCTCTCTGTGCAGGAAAGCAATCCTGGAAGTCTAGTTTCAGCCACCATTGCCTATCTTTTGTATAAGACCAGAGAAGAATTTTAAATTAGACTGATTTTCTCACTCTGAACCTGCCCTGGCAGAGTGCTGTCAAATGCCTTTGGGAGGCTGGTCTGGAATCCTAAAATCCTTCCAGATTTCTATTCATTTTTCAAATCACGTTTGTAATTAGAAAACAACGACAACAACAAAAAGATTACAAAACCAACAAAATCCCCTCTCTTTTGAAGCGGTGTTTGGGAGGCACCATTTGGCAATGGCAGCAGGCAGAACACTCATAAGGAGAGATTTTGGATTTTGTGCATCGAGCCAGGTCCTGATCCTCAGTCTGAGTGTATTAAAATTCATTTGACATCATAGTTATGGAATTTAAGCCAACGGTTTCCACTTCTAATTTGTGTGCTGATTGCTTCCTGAAGGTGCCTAACAGAGGCTTCATCTTGTGCTTCCTGTCACGGTATTTGAAATCTGATTCCATTCTTCCAGCTTTATAAATTACCTCCTCTTCAAAGGACATTTTTTCAGTGGTTTGACAAAATTCAGTAGGCATGCATGTCCTACAAATTTACCATTCACAGTATCTTTACACCTTTGAACCCAGTAAAGTAGCCATTATAGTTCATTAGTAAACATCACTAAAATCTACTTATGCTTTTATCACCTTTAAAATTACAGTTCTGAATCTTTTAAAACTGTGAAGAGATTGGTTCACATTATTTTCTTTCTTTCTCAGACCAGCATGTGACTCGTATAGCCATTGATACTCTCTGTGGTGGTATTCCAGGTCAGGCAGGATTCTAGGCTAAACTGAAAACATAGAAAAGAGACTTTGAATGTAGCCTGAAGTTTCATTAAAGCATAAATTAGAGGAATGAGCTTATTTAAAGCAGAAACTCGTCATCATGACCGGGAAAACCACAACAGAAATAAGCACAAGTTTATAAAGCACTCTCCAGCTTGACATTTTTCAACAGTTTTAACTTTTTGGCTGTGAGGAGTTTGTACACAAGCAGTGATTGACAGGTATCCCTGGTGGTTTTTTTTATTTCAGCTACATAAGGAAAATGAACAGGGCTTGAAGTTTCTGCTGCACAGCATTCAATGGTTTTACAAAACTTTTTTCAATGAACACATTTTTGTAATAGAATTTTGACCCTAGGAGTCAGTATGAGGAGCCCGTAAGCGGACATTGTTTCTTTCTTGCAAGGAATACTACAGGACAGTAGGTGTAACTTATCCGATATCATGGTCCCTGGGGTGCTGAGATGCCTTCTGTTGTTTGTGAATGTTTGGTTTCACTGCTGCAAGTCAGTGAGGAACCTGCTTTGTGACTTTAGCCACTGTGTCAAGCTATGGTGTTCTTACAGGAAGGAATTAGGAACTATGGAACCTGGGAATCTGCATTTTCTGATCGTACACATTGCTCCAAAGAGCACTGTAGTTCAAACTGAAAAATTAGTATTGAAAAAATTATGAAATAACAATAAGAGGCTTGCTCGCTGTGATCATTATGCAAATCACAGTGGTTTTGCCTCTTGGGTTTCTTTGTAGTAAATCTGTCACAGAGGAATAGGACAAGACAGCTTCTTCCAGCTTTGCTGGGAGGTTATAAGCTTTGCTGTCAAGGGTAGGCCAGCTGATAATGTACACAGCTAAACTTTCAGAGAGAGATTGACTTGAAATTAGCCCTGACATCTGCTCTTTTTATGTCAGACTTGAAGAAGGACTTGTCTATTTTTTTCAGTTGCATTATCCAGTCTAATAGATGCTACCTTCATCTGCAAGCATTGTCTCTCCTACATCCTAGACTAGTATAGCTACAGTGAATCAACTGTGAAGGAACGACTGACTATACACGTAATTCTAACAATATATATGACTTCTCTTTTCTTGTTCCATTCCCATTATAATAACAGCCTCTGCAATTTTACTTGTGTGATTCTAAAATGAATGAAACTCTTAAAATGCAGATTCTGGCTTGCTCAACAGTGTTTGATATACATATATGTAATATAGAAGTATGTTACAAGCTGATTTTAACAAGTAATAAGTAGTACTTTTATAAGCATTTAAGTGGGAAGCTAGGAGTTCAGATTAATAACATTCTCTCTCTTTATTCACGTGTGAATTCAGTGACCATATTCAAATGAATAAGGATTTGTCTCTTCAATGAGAGTTGCAAAATTAACTGTTCTCCTTGTGTATTTTGTTAAATGACACTTTATCTTTTACCAATTTCCCTTCCAAAAGCCATGATGAAGATCAAGCTGCATGTGTCTACTTTTAAGGCTCCTTTTTCCTACACCATGAGTCTCTCATATACCACTGAGAGATCCATCTGGATGCTCATAACCACTAAGAATGTCATTTTTGTCACCTAATTATTGAATTTTTCAGCAAGACCTGTGTGTATGCCATGTTCATCCGCTTCTGTTCGGGAAAATTACTCTTTAACAATCCCCAGAGCATATTCTTCCTCTAAACAATAGCATAATTAAGAAGCTCAGAAATAATGCATCTGGAGCTGTATCCTATGTTATCAAATGCCATGCATGAACTATATAACACAGTGCCATATAAATTGATGAAGAAACCAAGGAACAGGGCTGGCATTTTTGTTGCCTGAGCTGTGCCTTCGCTGTCCTTAAAGATTAGATTCCTCAAACTCCTGTGGCATAATCTCTGCACGTAAAGCCTTCAAATGCAGCTAGAGGAAGTTCTCTAGAGTCCAGATGTGGTTGTCAGGCAAGTTTATGTAGCTTTTTGACAGTTTGTCTATGGAAGAAGGTAGAGCTGACTAGGTAATATGTGTCTGTCCACATCAAAGTCCGGTACTTCAGGACAGTGTCAACAGAGTGATGTTATCTGGAAACCTATAATCAGGTAAACTGTTGAATTGTTTATGATCATGTCTTGTGTTATAATTTATGACTATGGAGATATGTCTAGATCTCTGTCGTGCAAGATTTATTACTATGAGTATTCCAGAGTTCTAGCTGGTGAATAATGTAGTCTCCTGAGCAAAGAAAAACTAGAAGAAGTAATAAAAGAGTGTGTCAGCTCACTTAATACATTAGTTTCCTCTGTTGGGTCTTGCTGATGGAAAATTCTAAAGGAAAAGTACACAATTAATCCAGGAAGGATAGGTGGGGCTTAGATCACATTAAGGCAATATAAGTGAGGACAGGTTTATGTAAAAAGCAAAAAATGCATAAATATGTGATCTTGGATAAAAGTAACTACAACTACAACAGGAGGTTTAACCAACAACAAAGTCAAGGGCAACATCTTACAGATAATCGAACTCAGCAAAGTGCTAGTTTGCATGACATTAAGGTGAATTTCTCCCTCTGAGAAAACAGTTGGCTTTGGATGAGTAAACTACAGTGACTGTGCTACTAATGGAGCATCTACTCCAGCTTCTTCCTATCCTCAGACATCAAACAGCTCAAAACACTGTGGTAAAAGTCTGGCTTAGATATCAAATATTCTCATAAACAACACAGCAGGCAGCTGCTCTCCTATGATTCCCCTCTCATTCCCTCCTGCCTGCACAACAAAGAACAGCACTGGTTTATAAACGATTTATTTTATTTGGTGTATCCAAGAGATTCTTGATTTTTCAGTGCAATTTTTCAGTGCAATTTAAATCTGCGTGTCCTATTTTAGCCTGCAAATACCTGGTGTTCAGGAGCACTGGGAGAGCACCGGCTACAGAGCCTTCTGCTGTACCCTGGGAGATGGTTCTCACGTAATCCCCCACAGCACTAGCCTAGACCATACATTTGCTGACTTTGTGAGGCAGCATCAGTGTCACTTGCCAAAGATGCTGAGTAAAAAATCAACAGTAAAGTAGTTGTTTCACTGTGGTAGAACTAAGACAAGCATGAGTTCTCACGTCCCATTTCTTTCTGTGTTAGAACTATCCCAAGCTTAAGCTGATACAAGACGGCCAGTTCTACCAACTGCTCACCATACACTAAGTTTAAAAGCAGTGAGGCCTTCATAACAGATTCAATAGGTATAATTTGTTTGGAGGATGGAGGATTAAACTAGTGTGAAAAGTGAGCTCTCTCATATAAGATCAGACTGTTGGCAAAGACAGCTTCTAAAGGTGCTGCTTCTTTCCTGAGATGAGTCATTTCAGATATGAATGCATTTAAAATGAAATGCACAAAGGGTTGCTGGAAAATAAATCAAACTTAAATTTTAGATCCTTGTGCACTATATGCTTTTTTTGAGAAATGAAACCTTCAGTAATGTATTTATACCTGCAGATGAAAATATATCCGATTTGTCATAAAATCATTAATGAATACCAAATACCATGTGCTCTGACTGGATAAAACTGATCTGCTGTCATGTGTATCCATAAGATGGATTTTCACTGCCTTTTAGAAGCGCGTAGCTTCAAAAACATTTGGAAACGCTTTTTCTTTTTCTCCTTTCAAGTTCATTTTTTTTTGCAGCTCTATGTTTGATAATAGTTAGCTGCACAGACCCAGAAGCCGATTAAACACCGAGAGTCAGAGTTCTCCTTAGCCAAGAATCAACAATGGAGAAAATCATTTGCATTGGTGCGCTAGTCTGTGAAACATCAGTTTGTCCTTTGAATTCTGAAACACAAAGAGAGGATTTTAATTCACCGGCAAGGTCCTGTCCTTTGAGCTTTTTTAGGTAAATTGACTTCGCATAATAAAATTTTCATTGCTTCTGGAAATAAGCAGAATAATATATTTCAAAAAGTGTTTCTTACACAAGAATTGCTCCATTTTTATTTACAGGCTGTATCTAGGGAACAGTATTACTAGCTAAGTAAACATCAGATAAACAGCTATAACATTTTTAAGAGGTTTATCCTAAAGACTTATTGATAAATAACTCACAAGTCATTTCATTTTAGAGAAATCATTTCATACAACATCACTAAGATTTAGGGGGTGGGGGGAATAAAGTTTTATTTGTTTGGTTTAGGTTTTTTTTATTCATCTCAAAATTTTTAATTATATTGTTTGCTATATATTTTATATTTACGGATGTGCAGCAAGTATAAATGGCCTCTACATGCTGAGTAGTCCTATGAAGTCAGTGTTTATGCTCACCTACTTAACTTCATATGAAAGTGACACAATGTAGAAGTAGGCACAGGAAAAAATCGAAAGACACAAATGTATCTTACCGCAGTAAATCTGCCTCATATAAGCTTATTCATCCTCTACCTTTCCATAAAATCTGATAAATGATCACCATTCCTGGAAAATGGAAGGTGTGCCTAGATGATTAGACTCGGCGTAACAAGAGCAGATGGGATGATTTTTTTTCCTCTCAAATACTAAATTTTCTTGCTTAAGAGCTTGTGTGATTGATTGATTGATTGACTGACTGCTCTTTGCTTATTAAAACAGATTTATGTCCAGTAGGGAGGATCACTGCCTAAGCAGAAACCACAGTTTAGTGGGGTATGAGTTAAGCTGCAAAGCAGCCTGTATATCTGGTCTTCTCTCCACGGACGAGGAGAGAATTACTCCATTAGTGGAGCCATTTCCTACGGCAGCAAACCTCTCTGGGCATTTTTCTGCCCAAGCCAGATGGGAAAGGAGAGGGGCAGATAGTGGTCCTTGAAGCAACATCATGTTTTATTTTTCTTGTATAAAAACCATAACATCCCTGGCAAGATACAGGGACACCTGGGGTTTTGTGGAGAGCTACTCTGATGCTGTTGCTCTGCATCCCCAGTGAATAGATGCAACAGCCCTGAGCACTTCAAAACAGTGAAGCACTGGTGATAATGAAATTCCAGGATGCACAAAGCTCAGCCTCCTATTACACTTCCACATATTAAAAAGAAAGAAAAAAAAATCCTCCACTAATGCCAGCCTCCAGCATGAGTTGTGAATCATTAAGGAGAAGTGGTGGATTCGGTTTCTATTTAAGTGCAAAACTTAGTGCAGCCTTAACTGTTGTACATCGGGCTAATGCGTGCCCAGTGTTCTGTTTAGTTCTATCTAGGTCACAGAACTGATTTTCCCTGGAAAACTGAATTACCTTTGCTAGGTGAATCTGTGGATTCGGGATATACTCTTGGCTACAGAAGTAGGGCACAATTGCCATTATTTCTCAGTCCCTTCTTTCTGATTACACAATGTGCAGTTACATGCTTGTATTCAGGGTGCACCTCTTCATGCTGGAGTCTTGCCCATGGGAGAGCATGGTTGGTAAGAATATTATCTCTTCTTCAGTCTTCATCATCCTTTACCTGAAGAATATAATAGATACATACGATCTTACGAGACTTACTCCTCAGTCCATATGGATTAACAGTGCTAGTAGCAACCAAAACCATCAGACTCCTGAGCATGCATTTAGAAACAAAACTATGCTTTCCTCGGGGCTGTGCGGGAGACTTCTCAAGAAAAGTGCCCATCCAGGTCACACTTGTATCCAGCAAACTCTTTTCCCCACTGCTCATAACACCTTCAATGAAAGGTGCACATCAACTTCTTTTCATCTGGGTGTCACAGCTTGCAGCGTTGAGTCCTGTACCTGCCCGTGCTTTCACGCTCCTCTACCCCATCTGGTACTAGCAGCACAGCCTTATGTCTTCTGCTTCCTTATATATTGCTTTTTACCTCTGCTAGCTTCTTAATTGCTGAACTGGGCACTGCTATTACATCAAGAATTGTAATGTATATATATGTTCACCTTCTAAAAGATTTCTTAATTCCTACAGGAGCTATTTCTTTCAGTAGGATTTCTCTCCCTCCCCCAGGGAATGCCTCTGTATTCCTTAGTCACAGTTTTAATATTTTTAACATTACATAAATTATTTTAAAGTAAGCAAACAAAAAACCCAACTCATTTTCTGCCGGTAGTCTTTGGCTCAGAGAGCTGAGTGGCCCATAGATTCTTGTAACATTTCTGTAGTTCCTTGTGCATGATCGAAGGAGGCAGCTATCATTCTGTCAGTGTTACAGGTAAGATCACTTGGATTACAACAGATTTGCTTCCAGAAAATGTGATAAGCAAATGAATTATCTCACATGGATGAGTCAAAACTCACCCACTTGGGAAGACATCATTCTGCATGTCTGCACTGTGTATATTTAGCTTATTTTTGACAGGTGAATGCTACCTAATGAACAGCATTTTAATGGAATGCTGCCAAGCAATTATTCAGTGTATTAATTCTACTACAATAGTCCATGGGAACCAACCAAGAATAATTTGTGCTAGACACTCCACAACATTGAGTGAGTCAGTATTTTCCATGAAAAGCACAAAAGATAAAGCTGATGACAAAAGAACTGGAACTGTACTTAATACAGTCAAATATCTATAGCTACATATAGACATTGAATATCAATAGCAGCCCGCTTGAAACGTCTTGGTGCTTCTGAAAATTGAGAATTTAATGAAACCAATTAGAAGACTTGACAGCTACTTCAAGGGAGATGCCTGAATTAGAGCTTTGCAAATGATGTTGTCCTGGGATTGGCTAGGATAGGATTAATTTTCACCAGAAGTTGGGAGGGGGATCATGGTCAGGATAGGCAACCAAACCAGCCAATGGGGTTTGCAATACCATGTGACATCATGCCTGATATATAAGGGCAGGGACCGGGCCAGGCCAAGCTGCATCTGGGGTGGTGGTATTGGTTTGGATCTTGCTCAGTCTGTGATGTTAATATCACTTGCTTTATATATTGTTTCATTACTGTTACTGTTATTACTGTCGTTTACTTCTCTGTATGTGTCGATGTATTAAATTCTCCTTTTCTCATCCCTTGGGGTTTTGTATGTTTGTCCCATTTCTTCCCCAAGGGGCGGGGGGGGTGTGTGCAGTGAGCAAGTGGCCACGTGGTGCTCAGCTCCTGGTTGGATCTAAACCACAATGGTTTAGTTGCAATAGAAGGGTAGAAAACTAAAGCACCACTGGTAGAACAGATGCATTACAGTTGTGTTCATACTTCATCTCCTTTCTGCCCATGTTGAAGGACATGTTCATGGTAGGAAGCACTTGTCTTAATGCTTTGAGTACTTGGAGGTGACCGAGACACTTGGCTTAGAGAAATTCTTATTCAGAAATATTAGGGCTTATTAGCAATTTACTTCTGTTTTGTACAAGTATGGTGTGTGACAGGATGACTCCTTCCTCCTGCATGCAAACCTTAAGCTCATATGTATTTGCATTATGATGACTAGAAAACAAAATCAAGTAAATGCCCAGCTTGTTTCTTCCAGCTCGCTGTTCAGACAAGCTTTACATCGCACTACTTTATCTCTCTTTTACAGATTCTTGCCTTTAATTGTGTCTCATTAAATAGCAATACAGCCCTGAATGAGACTGCGCACATGAGTGCTTCACAATCACCTCTTTGGGCTGATCTCTTGTAAGCTAACCTGTGTGAACTGGGAGCGTTCTCTGGGGAGCACCGCAGGCAGTAACGCTCCAAGCCCCAGCCGGCGAGATTTTCATCAGCGTGCCTTATGCATCCGCTGAAGGCTGGAGCCAAATCATACTTCCTTTTGTTCAATGGTTACATTAAAATCGTTTAAAGGAATTAAACATTCAGGTATAGGGTCTTCTAAAAATTAATGGCGACTCTAATCCCGTTGCTTTTATTTCATATACTCTTTCATAAACAGTAATTGGCTTTTGAAAAAAGTGCTTTTGGCTTTTATTGCCTAATGAATTAGTCACTTCAAGTAGGAAAGGCAATTTTATAGTACCTTGTAAAGTGTATTTTAAACATGACCATTATTAAACATTTTCAGTCACTTTCCCAGATTGTTTTGAATGTTTTATCTGTGATATGAGATCTTAAATATTGAACATATTGGGTGACAGTGAATATTGCAGAAAACACAGACAAGCTCTTCTGGATTCACAGTTTGTATTATTAAGCTGTCATAGAGTGGGAAAAACCTTTCCTGTCATGAGACTATGTCAAAGAGGGAACATAGAAGTGACTTTGATGAGCACCTGCAATAGTGATGTCTGAAAGAAGGCACTGGAAAAAGAGAAAAAGAAGCACAAATGTAGTAAAACCAAAAATAGGGACCTGGCCAGCGTATTGATAAAGGGGTTCATGCTTCATCTAGTCACAGTTTTAAGCAGTAAGGCTGTCTTGGCAGCTGAATGGTATAGATTAGGGAGCTCTCTATGTAACTGTCAGGCTGAAGAATTTAAGTTAGGATTCAGACAAATGTTTCAATCAGATAGGCAAATTCTGGTTTTAAGGAGGAATATTGACTGCAAGGCCTCCCTCAGTCAGGTGGACATAGATCATACGGCAGAGTGCAGTTCTCAGTTTGAGGGGTAAATGTTACCCACTGCTTTCAATACCTAGAGTTGCTTTTATTTTATTGTTTGTAATAAAAATAATTATAAGACTTTAAAACTTTATTTTCAGATAACCATGAGCTGGTCATATCTGCCTGGAAGTCCTGACCTGATACATCATAGCCTTTAACAGCGAGAACTTGTGTAGGCTGTGCCAGGACGATGTTCACCACTATCTGACAGAAAGGTAAGCATTGCTAGGGGGAAAGTTTTGTCAGCTTTGGTATAATTTACTGTTCATGGTGACTCGTATAGCTGTACACAACTGTAATCCTTGTGACAATGATCAGGTCTATGGGAGAAGTTGGAATGTGATATCACTGCAAAGTCCAGTTTTGAAAATGAAATATAACATGAGATTAAATAAAACAACAGAATCAAAATGGTAAAATAAGTGACCTCACAGGACACTAGAGGAGCACACTGGTCATGAACCTAAGAGTTACTGTGAAAACGGGTTTGAACAAGGGTCATTCTGAATCAGTGTGGCTGCACAGCCCAGGATGTATCTGTGATAGTAGCCAAAAACAGGTGTTTAAAAGTTGTATATAAAGGGATTCTTTTCCTGATAGAAGTCTTACTTCCAGCAACAAAACAGGTGATCAAGAGCTATACCAAGATCAATTTGCGTAACAGCTACTGATGGAATTGGTTAAGTTTCTAAATGCTTTTAAGTATTCATTTGTACTTCCGGCCTCTACAGTGGGCTTTGGGAATGAGTTCCATCGGAGGAATCGGAGAGTAGGCGGTTATCAATAAAGTTGATAAAAAGCTAAAAGGTGATGGCTGGTTTGTTGAACTACTGAGTGAAAAACTGGTAAAACTTTTGTTCAAATTCAATCAAGGTTTTTAAACTGCATCTATTACCTCACAAGTAATCTCTTGGCTTTTTACTAAAAAACCAGTTGTGGAACAGAGAAACAAAAATTCATGAAAAGCCACTGACGATGCTTTCTTTCCATCTTTGATAAATATCATCTGTTTGACAGCATGTCACAGGTCATGTCACCTCCTTGTTATAATTAGTGCCTGGTCAAATATTCCTCTTTGTATAGGTCAGTAGTAACTTCATTACTGTAATACCTATTAAATTCACAACTGCATGACTAAAACTATCTTGTTCAGAAATAAAATATAAGGATAATCAGAGATAATAACAGTGTCTTACACAGAGGCATCTGAGAAGCACAGTATATTTAGTATACCAAAGAGCAAACTCTATGGCCCATATATTATTTTCAGAAGTGCTTATTTATGAAGTGTTCTGATAAAGTGGCCACAGTACTAGAAAAAAGAAGAACTTATACAACTGAAAGTGGTAAATTCATGCTAGAAGTCCAATATAAATCTACATAAAGGAGATGAAAACAGCAATTGAAAGATTTATGCAGATGTATGATAGGTTGTTTTTCAGCTGATCTATTTAAATGAAGTTACTGAGTGTCATATGTAACAGTAGCTTAAAAATCTTAGCCTACGATAGGGCTAAAATGTTCTTTCTGCCTTAAAGCCATGATTATAGTATGGTTTCCCCATGAGTAAATTGGGAAATGATCGTTGTACCTTACTAAATGATTGCAGATGAGCTAGCTTTCACTGGCTTAAGAATAATAGAGCCACTTTAAAAAGAATATAGTTTTAGAAGGCAAAGATCTCACCTAAGGGGAAAGAAGAAAAAGAGCTCTTTCACCCCCATTATAAGTTAGTAAAATGTCAAAATTTAACCTGAAGGCTGTCTCTTTGAACAGAGATGTAGGAATCTGAGGTAAATTCAAATAAATAGGTGTGGTTAAAAAAAAAATTTTGACAGTTGAGGAAGATTCAACTGCCTGCTTTGCTGCTACATGTCTGAGTTCAAATAAAGTACCTATGTGTATAAAAAATGAAACACTTAAATGGTATTTACTCCAAATATGAGCCACTAAAAATAAGAACAAAATCTCACTTAGATAAAGACCACTAATGGTTAGATTTTCCTTCTACATTGCTATATTCTATTTGAGTATTTTAAATATAAATATTCCTATGTATGTTGACATATTCAATATATTTAGTATCTGTTGAAGACTATAAAAATATTCATTTCTCCCCTCAAAGATCTTACCCTTTGATGCTATGCAAATAAGCAGAAGAAAGGGTTTAAACATTTTATGTTAAGATGCAGTCTTGAGTTTTCATTGACAGAAGGGATGCTCCAAGGACACGAGTGACCTCGTAGCTGGCTGTTGCATTGACAGCTTCCAAGCAGCCCACTTGAACATCCTTTGGCCCAAATGGTGTTTTCTTAAGCCCTGAATAACTGAAACACTTAACTCAGATTGTTCATAGTGTGCAAGGTTAGTCCTCTACCTTAGCAGTTTGTAATACCTTGCTGAAGGATGCCTTGGCAATTTCTCTGATAAAATTTTCTGAATTTCTTCACCGTATTTCTCTGCTTCTCCTGATAAAAAGTAAATCTAAAGCAATGGTATGTAAAGGGAAACAAGTCTTAGGAATCAGCAGATACACGCAAATATTTAAAGCATGTCTGCGCTGTAGAACTGTATTGCAATAACCTTTCTGAAGATAAGGACTGCCTAACACAGCCTGCTGCTACATGATGTATGAGGTATAGACTTCTTTCCATGCTAATCTGGTAAAACCTCCTTGATCATGAATAGATAAAAGACATTGCAAGGCCTATCTTTGACTTTCATCTTCTCTGTCTATTATGCAAGTCTTTATCTTGTAAGTCACCTTTGTCTTACCTTCTCCTTAGCCCAGAGCTTCACTCTTGAAAGAGCACATTAACTCATTAAGACCATACACAAGTAGCCTTTTCTTGCAAAAAATTATGACAGTCTCTTGAGATCAAAAGGGATGATTGTCATTCATCTCCTGTTGAGACTTTCTTAAGTGGTCATACTTTTTACTGTCTTGGAGATTCATTTTAAGGTCAATACTGGGTGCAACTAATAACATTCAGCTGAAGCTTAACTGACCAAAAAAAGATAGAGGCTTCCCCATTAAGGTTCAAGATGGAACATCAATTTCTTACATACACTAATCATCCAGTATGTCTCTGTTCCCTTGAGATCTAATCATTTTTTAAGGTACCATTTGAGAGGATTGCCTTTGCTTTTGTGATCCAGACTTTTTCCATCCAGAAAATAGTATCCCGTGGATGTTGCATAAACAGAGAACGGGGAGATCTCTTCAGAGAAAATATTTTTAAAAGAACAACTAAATTCTAATGTAACATGAACTATTTTACCCTGCAACAGATTTCTGTTGTTCCATATATATAGTTATTCCTATCTGCCTCCTGTGTGCTAATTAAATGGGCTGCTGATACAATTTATTCCTTTCTCTACAATTGATTCCTCTTACCATTGAAGGATAGCAATATCTGAAACAGCTACTATAGTCTCCACTGATACAAAATTTAAATTCTAATTAAAATCTCTCTATTTCCTGAGTTACTATATTGTCTTTTAATGACTTAAATGTGAGAAACTTCTATTTGTGCATTGTGAGCTCTTCTGTCAGCTCACTGCAAGTCTGAAGAAACATCTCCCAACTTGTTCCTTCAAAAGCAGGTGAGCAAAAAGGGGCTTTTTGCTGTGAGTGGAAGAACACATGACTGAAGTGGTACTGCATCCACTGAACAGCTGCTAGGAGATAGGGATCATCCACAGCAACAGTCAAAACTGGGTGGGAATTCCTCAGAAACATATCAATATTTATTGGTGCTATGGATTACTACATAATGTGTTAATGACCCATGGATTATGAGGAAATGAGATCTTCCTCTTGTCAGTCAGTCAGCAGCAGCAGCAGCATCTTGCTGAATTAGTCTTGGCCAAGAAGGCTCAGCCTCTTGGTTGAACTTGCAGCAGCTTTGTAAAACGACTTCTTTCCTTCGACGGTGGGTGTTTCTGTGTACACAGATATGAATGAATGTATGTGAACATGTGTTTGTGTGTGTGTATAGATTAAGAAACAGCTCTCCAGATTTGTTGCATGTTTAACCGAAAGGCTGAGCCTTTTTGGTCGAGACTAATTCAGTCTCAGATTATTTAAAATAACTACTCATATAAAGTAGTTGGTTGAAGTTATCTGAAGCAAGCTATTTTTATGCTATATGTGTACGTGTGTGCAAACATGCCTGATAATCACAATTTCCATGCCATAACTACCACACTTCCCCGTGCACCAGCCCCTCGGGTGTGCACAACACCATGGATGCAGAAAGGCTACGGTCCTAACGCCCAAGTGCACCAGTGGCCCCTGCAACCAAGACAGACCTGAAAACCTCTAGCCGGGTAGGGACCTTTGTGCCCTCAGGAGGTTATCTGCTTTTTCAAACTAGATTTGCTGGTCTAATGAACAATACAATTCTACCTGCAACTCTTCTCACATCCTTACATTGCAGATTCAGCACGGAAGTGAAGACTAGTTTGTTAGTTGTGTTTTGATGAAAGACTCATGTGCAATGTGCAGATTTACTTAGGAAAACATTTTCCCATTACTCACATTTTTCATACCTTTGTAACAACTGTTGTTCTAATGAAGTTGTGTTATTTTCATTATGAAGTTTTGAAAATAAATTGTGTGTATGAGAAAACGTAGGGAAATTTATACTGCAAACTGATTTCTGTTTTACCTTGCTGCTTTGTGGGAAAAAGGATGAGAGTGATGCTACCTAAACCCCTTGAGGTCAAACTTAATCCATTAAAACATTTCCATAGGACATAAATTCTGTCCTAAATAAATTGTGATTAAGTAAAAAAATGAACCATGAATATTTGGGAGTTTCACTAGAGCACTCATCTTTACTCATTACTTATGTTTAATTACACTGTGACTGCTCCCTATAGTAAGAACTAGCTACCCAAATTGGAAACAGCACTGAAAGATCGTGCCATTGGTGAAAGCAGTTTGTAATCATTTTGCTTTATCTTGAAAATGAAGCATAATAAGGGCGGGGGGGGAGAAGTGATAGTAGTACTCTTTCAGTGGACAGATGTTGTTTGGGTTTTTTTTAGTGGAGCCTTTAAAAAACTGAGATGATGAAGAAGTTGCAAAAGATAAAAGCAAATTCTAAATATCTGGTTTTACACATTCAAAACCTTTTAATAACTATGATGTTAAACAGATGATACTGTTTAAACAAAGCAGAGCTTGAGGGATTTTTAGACAAAGATTTACATTAAATTGGAAATCAAGCAGTGCCCTCGAAAGAGGATTTTTCATTGTCATGAATCAGGAATAAGACAGGGTTTCCTAGTAATAAATGGTGATGTAAAGTGGATTTTCCTGTCATGCTGTTAAATTCAGCCTGTTGCTGTCAATAGGATTAACTGGACGTTAAAAGCCTGAGGTGTTTACATCTGGATTATAAGATTGTTTTAAAAAATAAAAACTGCTGCTCCGTGAACGCAAAGGAGAAGATAAAATTGGAGGTAATACAGGTTACTGTTTTAAACTAGAAAGATAGCACAGTCCAGACAAAATGGAGCAGCCATCTGTTTTGCTGAGGAAGCAGTGGAGGTGTATACTTTTTTTCCTACCTGGATAATACATTTATTTCCTATGAAAGAAAAAAGAGGTTCTGTACAAGAAGCCTCTAGCTTTACTGTTACTCAACGTGTCAACTTGCATCCAGTCTGAGGGACTTGAGGCAGCTGTCAAAACACCAGCTTCTCCTTTCCCTCCACTGCATGCTGGATTGTTTTACACTCAGCTGGGTGAACTTTCAAAGGTAGTAAAATGTGCAAATACAGAGATATGAAAAAGGCTTACTGGCAGCTTATGGGTTTTGTAACAAATTCAAGTCTATTCATGTTTCAAAGTTTTTAGACAAAAACATCTGCAGAAATTAGGAAAGTCAGGTGGTTCTGCAAAGGCAGCCACTTGGTACCTGGTGGAAACCAAGCTGGCACCAGCCAAACATGCTTTTCTGTATCCAGCTGGTAAGGACCTAGGAATTGAAGGGACAATGTGTAGAAAGGATGTGGCACCATTATCCGAAGTTTCTTTGCATTTGTGGTTATAGAACAAAAGAGCTGTATAAAAGTAGGTGAGAGATAGGATCAGCAAGATGATGGAGAATATGGGTCCTCCCAAGTGCTTAACAACAAACCTAATACAGAGCAGGTTAAAGAAATGCTTTATTAACTGTGATCATAGGGAGAACAGTTGGACAGTATCTCCCCCTGTCGCTACCCTGCTCTGTGATTGCAGAAATCCAACCTAGAAATCTTCAGAAAAAAAAAAAGGTGATGAAAACCAATCATTTCAATGTTAACAAAGCCAGGTATCCATCCCTGGGAGGGATGAATTCCTTAAGTAGCTTGCCATCTGCCACACTTCCAAGAAGGAATCCAGCAGTAAATAAGGCGACAATAAGGAGCAATGGCTCTTGATGGACTCTATAGGAGATTGCACATCCAGTATTGTCTTAGCTCAAAAGTGGGCAGTTGGAAACAAGCACAGGTTCTTAGCTTCTAGTCAAAATGAATGTTCTTTTAGTTAGGATAGACTTCTTAGCTATCTCTCTCCAATCTTAAATATGAATGTTTTTATCATTACAAAGAGAAGAGGTAAGTCACACTCATGCTTTGCTGAGCTGCAGTTAAAATGCAGGCATCACGATTGAAGACTCTGCAATTATATATTGTGTATTATCAGTCTGATAATACACAGACACATAATACCTAAAATTCTTACTCTGACATAAAACCCTTGGATTAGCACAACAAAAACATTACCGCTATACCAAAATTCTTTGAAGGACAAACATTTAACAATCAGGTTTCAACACTAATAAAAGGGGATTCCTTGGTCCAGTTGCTCTTATTGACAGGCTTATTAATGGTTCATTTTGGTTGTCCTGCTTGACAAGCCGGTTATAATTTTCAGACCACATCCTCACCTGCCAACTATCTCAAGCCTGTGACACCAGTTCCTAAACACCAGAGCAAAATTAGCATTTGACCTTTAGAAAGTTAGCTCAGGATGCAAGTACATGTCCTAAAACTCATATAACTTGTCTTTTCTTGGCTGAGAACAGCAAGAAGCCATATAGCAAGGCACTGCAGGTTATAAGCACAAGAGCACAGAAATATGCAGTTTACAGAGTGAGATTTTCTTGTAGCAAAGTATTAACCATACTGCATGCACGTCATGCTGTTTCTAGAAAAGAAACAAACAAAAAAATTGTTTAGTATCATCAGCGTGGCCTCTGCAGTAATTTAGCTTTTTGAGAACTCTGAGGAAGAATGGAACCTAAAGGAAAACCTTTATAGTTTCTAGAAAAATTAAATAGCTTGTTGTTTCACCTCAGATGTTCTGCTGAAATAATGGGTTACGTTCCGGTGTCATTTTTTACAGTTTGAAATGTTTTCATATGAGAAAAAAATCAGTACAACTGACAGAATCTTCATGAAACTACCTGTGTATGTAATAGCCCCATCGAACATTTCTTTCCCTTGTTTTTTTGCCTCTTTCTGTGTGACTGGAGGCCCCTAACTAGGAAGTTTAAATCGATAGTCTGCTTTCCCCGACTCCCTCTATAGCCAGTGCAGAAAAAAAAGGACCTCTAGAGAGCACTGCAACACATAAATTCTGAATCATCTTCTGTAGGGCTCTCTCCTCTTTCAACTGTCAGCAGACCCTTTGAACATTTTAAGTTAACTGGGGAAATAGGTAGACCAGCATTTTAGTTGTGAGGCAGCAAATTTGCTCTGATTTCCTTAAAAAGATTAGGTGCCTATTAAAACTACTAGAAACCGATTCCTTCTTTCAGTGTTTTCGCTGATTCGTTACAGGTTTCTTATTTTCCCTACTGAAGTATAAAGTAGACGCATTTACCTGATTTGTGTAGCATCACTGGAGTTCAGATGTTGTGGCATGTTGAGCTGATGCGGTTCATTTTAACACTGAGGAAGAAGTGGAATATGTTTTCCATTATTCTAGTTTCACAAATAACTTTTCAAGTTCATTTATAAAACCAGAAAGTTAGAACAGATTGCAAGCTTTATCCCCAACACATTCTTGAATATTTAATCAAAGGTATCAACAGATAGCACTTCTGTTTCATTTTAAAAATAAACAGCTTACAAATATAACTGACATTTTAAATACTTTGTGCTACAACATTCAGCAGTGTACTACTTTAGCAAGCAAAATGAGACACGACATAAGCAAAGTAATTCTATTAAAGGACAAAATATTTTCCATGTTCTTGTATTCTGAAATTATTTTAAAAGACAGAAAGAATTCTATTTGCATTTCATCTCGGTAGTACAGGTCTGCACATTGGAGCTGTCTAGATAACAAATGTACGTACGGCAAAAAAGAAAAATAATTCTGTAAACAATAGTTTATTCTGAATAACCAGGAGTCCAATGGTAGAAGGCATTTTAAAAAACATGGGGGTAGTAAAAATAGCATCTTCTTGAAGAAAGAAAATGTAGCTTTTGCTAAATTATGTTGCCTGATATGGTGGGGTAGTTGTTAAAAGGCAAACGTTCAAGCTTCTTTATGATTAATGGAATTCCAACATTATGTAAATATGACCAGATTAGATTTAACATTTTATGCAACAAGCTGTGCTTTAGGAATTGTCATTTTGTTTTGATAGCTGCTTTTTCAGTGGCAGAGAAAATATTATTATTGACATAATAACATTCTTGTTTTACTAACTTTATTAAAAGTAGCTCCAAATTAGAAGACTTCATAAATATTCAATTCAAATTAAATCAACCAAACATGTCCAACTTTATAAATAGAAATTCTTTTTCCACTGGCAATTTAAGTTAATGACTTCTTTGTTCTGCTCAAAATAAGATTGTTTTCTCAAATAGTTGTTAAATTGGTGAGACATACCCAATAAATTGAAATCCCAAAGGACTAATATTATTCTGTTGGCATTTTATGACTCTGGGTAAGAAAGGAGCAGTGATAACTATATACAACTGAAATGACTTTGCAGAAAGACCAATTGAATCTAAAATCTCTTTCCACTCTTAATTTACATAGACGTTTACAGTAGCATTAATTTCTATTTCTCAGGCCTTCCTTCACAAAGTTTACTATTTGGGTTGGTCAGTCCTTTTAAAATTTCTTCACTTGCTTTCCATTTTTTTCTTCCTCAGACAGAATGAGCTTTTCCTCACCTTCCAATTCCTCCCCATTCCAGCCTGTTATCACCACCCGCTTCATTTATTTCTTTTTACTATAAAATTACTTCTAGCCTCTTTTCCAGATAGTGCTGTTCCCAGTCACCTGTCTGTTACCTTTACAGACACCTTGGAGGAAGATTTTTCTTGTTCTATATGCCACTTGTCCCAAGTAACGAGCTATAGGATGAGAGGAAATGGCCTCAAGTTGTGTCAGGGAAGGTTTAGGTTGGACATCAGGAACAATTTCTTCTCTGAAATGGTTGTCAAGACCTGGAGCAGGCTGCCCAGGGAAGCAGTGGAGTTCCCATCCCTGGAGGGATTTAAAAGCTGTGCAGATGTGGTGCTGTAGGACATGGTTTAGTGGTCGGCTTGGTAGTATTTGGCTTATGGTTGGATTCAAATGATCTTCAGGGTCTTTTCCGACCTAAAGGATGCTCTGATTCTTTGGTATGTGAGATCTTTTAGCCCTGCTTACTCCATACCTCTGTTGTACTATTGCTCATTCCAGGGAAATCCACCTCGGGCTGTGCTGTTGTTCCCAGTTTGTGAACAGTCAGTCTCTGGGCCATCACAAGGTGGTCACACTGACAGCAGGTGTGAATACTCAAATCCCAGATGTAGCAGTCAACTAGCAGGACTGAACACACCATTCTTCTTCTTCCTATATGGTAACATCTGCTTCACTTGATGAAAAAGAAGCCACATTTAATTGGACTAATTTGAATCTCACAGACAGACTCTCATCTAACATCCCTTCTTGGATTAGCATGTAAATCAAAGGGGAGGGGGAAGACTGGAAGAAGCAGCTCCTTGCCACCAACTGCTGACACACTTGAGTCATTCTCTTAAGCTTTTCCATCACCTGTGAAATTCCCATAAGTAAAGCATTGAGGAAAAAGCAGCCAGATGCAAATTATAGCAACAGCGACAAGAACACAAATATTAAAAGGTACCCAGAAATAGAGTCTGCAGAACAGACGCTGATGCTGTAGTCAAATTGCAGTCCTCTTTCTGCCCCCCAATAGCTGCAGAAAATAGTTTCGCAGCTCTTGAGGGTCATAACTGTTAAAAAGTAGTCTTCCAAAAGACCTCAATCGATAAATAGCGTTCAAGATACAGATTCTTCTGGTAGGATAGTAAGGCAGATGTTAATCCTAACAAAAGGAGAGACAATTAGAAAAGAAAAAAATACTATTTTGTTCCTTCTATCTTGTTCAGAAGTAACATCCATCTAGATTTTTAACTTTTGGGGATATAAATTGTCAGTCATACAGTGCTTAGAATCAGGGGAACTTCTTGTTACATGCGATATCTGGGTGCTATTATAGGCCAAATAACAATAACCACCATAAAAATAATTGACACAAAGAAATACATGAAGCAGGAGCTTCACTTGGCTGTTTGGGTACATACACTTCCAGTAGAAGAGGATTTCTCATTCTCCCTTTTCTGCCTATGATTCGGTGCCTTACAGATTAAAGTTTCTCATGTGCATTTTTAAAATTCATATCCAGTTTAAATATTAAAAAAAAAATAAATAGACACAGGCAGGCAGCACTTGGATACAAAATGAGTGAAACTGCATCATGAGACATCACTGTATTATTTAGCAGATCAGCTACTTAGCTGATCTTAATTGGGGAGTTGCAATGATTTGGACCGAGTACTGCCATATGTACTTGATGGAAATTTGCATCAGTAATTTCCTCACAAAACCAGATTAATTTTAAAAATAAGACTTTTTTATTTTTTTTTAAATAAAACCTTTTCACATCTATTGACAGCCTTCATTATTAGTTGCTAACTTGCTCGGGTTTGTTGATCTGTGCGTCTCATTTGAATACATTCATTATTATACTGCCAGAAGAAACAAAATTAAACTTAATTAGAGGTCACATCACCTCCAGCTCAAGTTAATTAAAAGCCTAATCAAACCTCTTGGGAAACAGTAGCCTGTCAATAAAAAATGATAAGGGGAAAAAAGCACAGTATATCCACACTAAGGACAATAATCTGTCTGATTACCTTACATTTTACCTCTCCTCACTGTACACAAAAAAAAAAAAGTCTAGTATATCATATATACCCTCGTATAATGCTCATACTAAATAAAACAGTTAGTGAGTTTTCCTTCAGTCAAGTAAGCAATCCCTACTGCAGGAAGAAAGGCATGAATTATACCGCATGTCTTTCTGCTTCCTAGCACATAGGTGTCAACTGAAAATAATTAGCCATTACAAAGTCAAGTCTCCAACTAAACTTCATTTGGGAGAAGTATGAAAAGCAGCTGAGGGTCTAACATAACAAAATCTCAGATTAATACAGATGATCTAGGTGGAACTGGTAAAGTGCATAATTTAACTGTCTGCATCAGGACCCGTGTTTCTCAAATTGCACTGATCTGCTGTGAGACCTCAAAAAGCCACTGCCTCACCTGGATATTCGTTTGTCTATTTAAATCATCCATTCTTTGTCCCAAGCCATAGCTCTTCCTCAAGTCAGTCCATAGTACTTACAGTGCCAATGCCCTGGTTTTAGTTTGGTTCTTGGGTATTATCACCAAGCTTCAGATTCGTAACGTCCATAGGCACAAGGAAGACAAAGATTTGTGCAAGTGAATGACGATTCCTGTAATGACAAAGTGCTCACATGCAATAACATTTACACTGCAGATGTAATGTAATGACCTTCTGGTCACAAAATGTGACAGTCTTTAGTTCTCAGTAACACATTCTCTTCAATTACTGCTCTGTTATCAATTAACAGATTGCTGCTTGCTGCTTCTGAACATAGTTTGCAATGTTAGTCACCGTGAGCAAAACTGTGGAATGTTTACCTGTATATCCATAAGGAAGCACTACTTATTGTGATTTACCCTGATGTAATCTGTCTGAAAATGATGTCTTTAGAAATAACTGTTGTAAATGCACAGAACTGTGACTGTGTTGGGACTATTTTCACTGAAACTCCAGGAGACTGCACTATCAGTTGATTCAAGTACTTTCAAATGAGAGATTTGGCCGATATTTCTGTCCATTCTCATTCTGTCCTAGTGGGTTTATTTCTCAGCAGTTGTATGATCAGTGTTTTCTTTCCTGTGTGCGATAAAACATTTGAACAGGACAGCAGAATACATAGCCTTGTCTGGGACAATAATACTAGCTACCCTAAACCTGTTAGATATCAGTATAAAATTATTTATTCAGTCAGCCTCTGAATTAGTGGCTAATTATATGTGTCATTTTGCTTTTTGCAACTAGCAGAATGAACTCAGATATTCCCGTGCAATTCAGAGTAATATTGCCAACTTCCACAGATCTTAGCCAGATTTATTCAGCTGTGACTGAGATCAGATCCCTGCTCACCAGACAAGGTTGAGTTGTCTGTAGGGGCAGAGCAATAGGAAAATTTTCCATCAAACATAGTTAAATTATCAGCTAACACGCATTGATACTAATGATGAACTTGAGCCTATGTCCAACCTCTAACTCCATACCTAAATAAAAAAGTGGTTTACTGAATGACTTCTTTTCTCCAGTGCATATTACAATATTGAATACAATTCAGTGTTCCCATACAAAGGTTTTGATCTCAGCATGCTTCATCTTTCTCTCTCCTTAAGCAATGCCAAGATCAGAACACATCAGTTTTTGTTGGGTTTGTCTTAGCTGAAGCTCTGCCTTCCAAAGATTGGAAAGTGTGGAACAATTATGCCATGGGAAGGCACAGAGCAGCATTAAATAATAATAGTACCCTCTAGTATAAAACAGTCCAGAAGATGTCAGGACAACTTAGTACCAGACATCACTGCTGTAAGGAGTCTACAAAGACAGACATTTCTCACACGGGAGGTCTAATGAGGAAAAGTTTTACCAACAGATGCAGAAAATTATTATGGCCAGTTGTTTCATATCACTAACAGCCTTATAAAACAGCTTCTCCCACCAGGAGCCCACAGCTGAAATTTATAAAAGAGAATTATTTATCTTTCAATAAAAATTGTTTGTTGGACTTAAAAAGAAGTCCTGAACAAAAAACACCCAATGAGAAACCTGGGATATTCAACATATATTAATGATCTGTATTTCTTTGATGCTTATTTTCCAAGTCCAGCAAGAACCTGTTAATTCTAAGCCGAACTGCTCCTCTGACATTATAAATAATATTCAGTATTAAACATGAAAACCTCAAACTAACAGTCTTGTATCATCCCTGTTCTGTACTGAATGAGCTAGAATTCATAAAAATGAGGTCAAAACCAGTTTGCTTTTGAGATTTTGGAGCTTGTCCATACCCTTACTTCTTCCTCCTGCAGAATGATTAGCTGTTTGAGATGAGCTGAGCAGGTGGCTTTCAGCAAAACAGCTTTTTGTGAAAAGCTTTCAAAAATCATGTGGTGATTTCAGTGTTGAATTTAAAGGAAAAGTCAAAAGAAAAAAATCATAACGTTTTATTAAGAAATAAAATTCCAGGGGCTTGAAGTTTCATTTTAAACTTTATTCTTAGCAATATTCTTCATATCTGTTTTGGTTTGTTCTTGACATAATTTCCTTATATAGAGAATATTGTTACTACTCCTGAGAAGTCCCATTTAACGCTAACTGAAAGGCATGAAAATATGTTTCCTATTTGTGGACCAAATTAAATCACAAGTACAGATGCATTTTCTTGGAATGTCCCAGAGCAGACATTTTCCTTACATATATATTTGAAGCATTTTGGTTACCTAAGCAGAGGAAAAATAGCATAACATGGAAAAGCAGAAAGCAGATTGGGAATAAATTGCTAATATTGGATATGTCAACATTTCATTTGAGTATTGTCCTTCTCTCATGTTTACAGGGAGGAAAACATGCGCAGATTTGTTCTTTTGCCTGCTATAATTTTCTCATAAATGTTATTCTCAATTTCAGAGTCAAGTGGAAATATCTCAAATGGCATACAGATGTTTACATCAGAACAATGCTTAATAAATATGAACATAACAGCTGCAAATCAGGGCTGAAATAGAGATTTATTATGTCTGGAACTCAGTTAGTTTTGGAAGCTTTTTCATGCTAGTTACATTCTTCTCATGATAGCTCCCATCCAGCCAAACGACATGGATTGCATGCTATTCAACAACAATGTGTAGGTGCTTACATTTGTGAAGGTAGGAACTTATTTCTTAATCCCATGCAGGANGAAAAATAGCATAACATGGAAAAGCAGAAAGCAGATCAGGAATAAATTGCTAATATTGAATATGTCAACATTTCATTTGTGTATTGTCCTTCTCTCATGTTTTTGGGGAGGAAAACATGCTCAGATTTGTTCTTTTGCCTGCTATAATTTTCTCATAAATGTTATTCTCAATTTCAGAGTCAAGTGGAAATATCTAAAATGGCATACAGATGTTTACATCAGAACAATGCTTAATAAATATGAACATAACAGCTGCAAACAAGGGCTGAAATAGAGATTTATTATGTCTGGAACTCAGTTAGTTTTGGAAGCTTTTTCATGCTAGTTACATTCTTCTCATGATAGCTCCCATCCAGCCAAACGACATGGATTGCATGCTATTCAACAACAATGTGTAGATGCTTACATTTGTGAAGGTAGGAACTTATTTCTTAATCCCATGCAGGAATTCAGGTGGGCTTTCATCATGGAAAAAAATGAAAGAAAATGCAGGGAAATGTTGCTTCCATTGTCTACTAGAAATCATATCATACTTTTAATGGCTGCAAAATCAGTCTTTTAAGCAAGAAAAAAATGAGGAAATTTGATTTTCCCAAATATTGCTGTCTACCTTGTCCTTGTTTTGCTGGGACAGAATCCCAGGCCAGCTGCTGTCTGTAGGCTGTTAGCAGCTTCTGTTCAGCTGACATGAGTTGGCTACAGGTGGATCCCATCCCAGAAAAATCACACTCAGTATAAAGGGGGAAGTTTGATAACAAGAAGCTCTTCCTCCTTCCCCTCACTCTTAGAGGGGCTTGCATCATCTCTCTGCTCCCCAGGACTGCTTTTCTGTTAATCGTGCCTGCTGTACACTCAGTGAGATGAGTATAACTTCTTATACTTTCTTTTGGCATTAGTATTAATATTAGTTTTGTTGTTTCATGAAATCTGTTTTCATGTCAACCCATGGGTCTCTTCTTTTCCCGATCCTTCTTCTTAGCTGGGGAGGGGTGACAGAGCAACTGCTGTAGTTTAGTCCCAGATATGGGCTATATGGAGATGTACCTTTAAAAGTGAATTGAAGACCTTTAACAACAGTGAATTTCTTATCTGGAAAACATAACCCAAAAGCATTACTTCTAAAATTCCTGAATGTTTATGAATCCCTCTCTGACAGAGAAATTGTCCAGTAGGTTCTTGGTATGGACAGCTTCGTAAGATGTAAAAAAAGTGCTAGAATAATGAAGTATTACACATTAGTAAAATGTTTTTTTCTTATTCTATCCCTATGTCTTTCTTGCCATTTACAATTTTTA
Organism: Chloroceryle aenea; assembly: GCA_013399075.1. Taxonomy (NCBI): domain Eukaryota; kingdom Metazoa; phylum Chordata; class Aves; order Coraciiformes; family Cerylidae; genus Chloroceryle; species Chloroceryle aenea. Next base: position 290,629 of record VWZY01000008.1, read on the forward strand.
GTACAGCAAGAAGGGAAATGAAAAGAGCAGGTGATGGCTGATGCTATGAGGCACTGGAACAGTAGCAGGAAAATGCTGAGATTGCTCAGGGTTGAAGTAGCTCTGTGTAGTTGAATAGTGCCTGAGTGTGAGAGCCAAGCTGCCCTCAGAGTGAATTCTTTAGGGAAAGCCTCACTTGCTGGGGGTGACTTTGCTTTCCAGATACTTTAGAACTGCATGTAGTTTTGGTTAATATTTTAGTGTCATGCAAGAGAGGTGGACTGAATTTGTGACCAAGAGTCATAAACATGGTGAAGCTAAAACCTAGGAATGCTAAAAGACAAAAAAACCACCCGTATTTGAAAAACCCTGTTAGCACTAAAGCAAAGTAGCTGGAAGCAGTATCAGGAAAGAACAAGAAATGTGTCATGAAAGGAAAACAGATATGTGGAGATTGAAAAGACAGTACAGTCAAAAAGATGAAGTAAAAATCAATGAGAATAAAATATACATGAGTCATAACAGGATGCTTGTTTTTTGTCAGATGGATTCATCAAGTCATTAAAAAAATGTAAAGCAGTAGGAAAAAAAAACCAAAACAGTAAAGCTGGTCTGGAAATACACTGGGGCTTGCCTGGGGTAGTACCAATACCTGAGACTCCCCTTAGCTCCACTGTCATGTTCTCTGGAATCTTTGAGTTTCTTCAGACGTGGGGAGTACCCTGTCCCACAGGCCGTTCATCTCTGCAAATCTATATGGTNTTGAAAAGACAGTACAGTCAAAAAGATGAAGTAAAAATCAATGAGAATAAAATATACATGAGTCATAACAGGATGCTTGTGTTTTGTCAGATGGATTCATCAAGTCATTAAAAAAATGTAAAGCAGTAGGAAAAAAAAACCAAAACAGTAAAGCTGGTCTGGAAATACACTGGGGCTTGCCTGGGGTAGTACCAATACCTGAGACTCCCCTTAGCTCCACTGTCATGTTCTCTGGAATCTTTGAGTTTCTTCAGACGTGGGGAGTACCCTGTCCCACAGGCCGTTCATCTCTGCAAATCTATATGGTAGTGGTGGGCACTACCTCTAAGAACCAGCTTCTGGGAGACTGGGCCACTGAGAAGACAAACACGGTGTGCTGTGCTACTCCTGTTGGATAACCCCATCCTCGTCCAAGCAGTTATAAGCTTTGGTGTTAAATTGTATGTCCCTGTCCACTTAAAACTTCCAGTCCATTGAATGCAACACAAGGAATAACTGTGTCTCCAGCTGTAGCTCTTCATGAAACAGTTACGCAAATGAAAGATTCAGAGAAGAAAGCTGGTTCTGCACACAAGTACATTACTTAAAGTGATACTTATCTTTTGATAAGTCAGGCAGAAATAAGACTTAGTCAGAAGAGTTGAATTGTAGAAAATTTTTTTAGGGAATGACTTAAATTTTTCCCCAAGTAATCACATGTCTGTGATACTTACTCTGATAGGCTTGGCTGCTGGCTTCCCTGTCAGAATCAAATTTCAAGAAGTTTGAACTATCATTGACTTTTCCCATTCATGCCTCCATTTTACTACTTGGTCGCTGCTGGAACAAATTCAGTTTGGGATTGCGAACAGTTACAGAATTTCCTAGAAGTTTTGGATATTTTTTTTTTTTAATTCTTGCAAGCACCACTTAGAATTAAATGAATGAAGTTCTACTTCTACTTTGCATGTGCTTATGTGCCTACTATTCATCTTCTGTATACAGAAACAGAGGCTCTTCACATTTTTCATGCTTTTGAATTTGAGCAAACCAAACTGAGTCCAAAACTAGAGTTGGAGTTATTTGAAGGACCAAATGAGATTAGGATTAAATTGAAGTAATGGGAGGAAACAATCCATATCATCTCCTTTCACTTTAATGCGTGCAGCAGTGAAATGCATATGTACATTAGTGTTCTTGAAGCAGCACGTACTGTTAGAAAGGTAGAGGGTATCTGGTATGGCTGTTTATCAAGTAGAAGTGGTTTGCTGTTTAAAACATGCCTGTTATAGACAAAGTTCTGAACATGAGCAGTACCTGCATGTAAATACTGAACTGACCAGTAATTTTATAGCTTGTGTTTTATGTTAATAGCAAATAGTCACACTATTTATAGATCTACATAATCACAGTACTTAAAAACTAAAATAAAATAAACTCAAAGGAAGCTGATAAGTGAGGCCCAGATACTACTATTTGCTCTTTATTGAGGAAATTATCTGATATCCAGCACTCTGTCAGAGCACAGAATAGTAAGAAATGTGATATTAACTTCCTGAAAAAGCAAAAGACAACAGCAATTCACACAGACCTCTGTACTCAAGCCATTTCTAATTACTTGTTCGGGTTTGGAAGTGGATTTGAGATGTAGTTTGTTTAATTTAGAGATGGAATTCATAATGAAAACATGATTTGAAAGATACTGCTGGAGTATCTTATGTTTTTTTTTAAAAAAAAAACCAACAAACCGCTGAGACTTTACATCAGTGACCTAAGCAGGCTAGAAGAGTGCTGCTGCAGAATTGCTATACAGCCTCTTTCCTGAGCTTCCTGTAGCTGGTTCTACCAGGTAACAGGTGAAGAGTAAAAGATTTGGGGCTCCTTAGTAGACAAATGAGAAGTCAGAGAGATTATGAAAAACCTGAAATCATGAAAGATTACTTGGGAGAGAAGAGGTTTAAAAATGCTTTATAATCATAAAGAGATAAAAGAATAATCAATGGGCATAAAAATGAGCCAAGAATATTTAGATTAATTCTGATAGTAAGAATGCTAAGACACTGGAACAGATTGGAATGAAGTTAGGGAGATTACACGCTTTTCCTGTTCAAACAGCTGCCAGGAATGAGCTACATACAGCATTCTTGCTTGGGAGCAGAAGAAATTGAAATCCTTCCCAGCATTATTTGCTACAAGTTCTGTGAAATGGAAGCAGACACTGATGCTACAGGTCCTGCAGAGGCTTTTTTTTTGGCTGCCTTCCAGAACAAGGGCCTACTTAGCTGTGTATCTGTTCCCTAAACTGTAGGGCACAGGACTCGGGTGGAACAAAAAATTTTCTTCCTACTAAAAAAGTTTCTGGGTAGATTGTTTCATAACAGGTAGGCAGCAAATCCTTAATCGTTGTGCATGTACAACATGTTCTGTTTGGTGCTTCTTGCTGGAATGTTGACTTAGAAGACAGCTACTTCAGATATTGAAGTCAATCTGTTAATTCATGCATGTGAGATTTTAAGTATTGACAGCTATTCTGGGAAAACAAGGGCACTGCATTCTTCTTTGTTGCATTATTTTTATAAGTGCTAGAAAAATGTTGAGGATACCCCATCCTCTTCCTTTTTACCCCCCTTTAAGCCTGGTCTTTACTTCTCATAAGATCCCGTATTTTCTCAAACCTCATCATCTTCATTGCTAAGCATAGTTTCAGAAGGTCATTTCTGAAACCATACACAACTCTGCAGCACGTAATGTTGCACATTAACTTCATGCTTGACTCCATATAGGCTTTATTTAAGCTTTCTCTCTAAAACTTTTTTAAAATCTGATTTCAGGTGAATGAAGTTGCAAATAAACTTTCAACTACCTAATTTATAGCAGAGTCTGGTTGGTAACCTTAAGGAATGCATTTGATGTGCTATTTAACAAGTTTAAAAGGCTGTTTGAATCACTGCTTAAAAAAATGCTGCAAGCTTAACAGAACAATAAAATAAATGGGCTGTGAAGGGTTTGCTAAGTTTAACAGAACTGCTCAATAGAAAGATGGAGTCTTCAACATAAGAATTGTTTCTTCTTTCACAATGACATTATCATTTTATACCAAAAAAAAGCTGTACTTCTCAATATTTTTCAAATATTAATCTCTGCCACAATACATTAATATTTCTTAGGAATCTATAGAGTTTTCTTCTGCTCACATTTATACCACTGTCCTGGGATCAGAAGTACTCCTGATACACTCTATTGCTTGGGAATGATCTCAGAGGTACATGCCCACACATCTATTCCATGAAGAGAACTTCAAAGTAATCCTCTCATATCAAAACACACAGTAGCTGTACTTCACATGTTGAGCATGGTCATACAGATCTTGAGTTTTATTTGGATCTCATGACTACTCTGATGTCTTTCTTCTGTCATGAACTCTGCATCTCTGTGTAATGTGCTTCAGGTATTAAATGGATTAATGACATCTGCCTCCTAAATCAGGTGGCTGCCACCTTTTCCTGTTCTTTAGCAACCGGTTTAGGACATGATTCCAGTAGAAAGTTTGCATGATAAATATTTATCAGTAGGAAAGAAACTGCTTTTACACAAGTTAGTGCTGATTTTCAGGTGAAAAATAATAGGTTGCCCTTAGAGGCAGTTCTTTTGTGCGGATAGCCAGTTAGAAGCAGTATGGGTAGCATGCCAGAGTCTACAAAACTAGCTTTTGACCTGTATGCTGATGAGAAGTTTACCACAAAATTTAGAAAAACCAGCATTTTCTGTGATTTGTATGTTTCTGGAGCAATGTCTCGTGGAGATCGTTTCCTTGATTATTGTTGTTCTTTGTACTTTAATATTAATATCCGTGACACACTCTAGTGGGTGGAAGGCACTTTTTGGGATTGCAGCTCTAACAGAATAATTTTTGAGGCAGTATTTTGAGTAGCACAAACTGTTTACTCTTTGATAGGTGCCTTGATGCAGAGGCTCCCTAAATAAGTGAATTGCTCAAATATAAGGAGAAGAAAATAGAAATCATAGGTGAGATTTTTCAGCCATGTCCTGTTACTTTAATGACATTTGGCATGGTATTAGAAGAATAATGACCTTGACATTGATGGTACAAGGGAAATACAACGTCTCCTCCAGGAAAGTGAAGATTCCCATACGCAACTGCACACTGATATGTCTGCCCTTTGATTACTTCTGCCTTTCAGAATAGGTTGTGTGCTTCCATATTCACAAAAATACTAGTTATTCATATGGGTGTTTGTGTACTGCAGCCAGAGCCTAGTGTTTTGTCCACATGCACACTTGAATGCTAATCTCAATGCTTGAATCTGCAGTAGGAAATAAAATCAGAACTTAGAGAAAATATAACCTATCTTTTAGCAAATTAATCTATTATGTACAAGTCCCCGTTCCCTGAGTTAATGTGCTTGCAGCAGCATTGCTGGGATTGTGTGCTGAGACTGGTTTGAGGTCGAACAGTGTTAAAACGTCTGCAACTGGACATAGTTCACTTGCCCTAAGGTTGAGAGTGGAAAATTACTGACTGGATGTATTTATTCTAGTCAGGAAACTGCTAATTAGCTCTTAATTGCCAACAGGAGATAATTTCCTCCAGGATAAGTGAACAAGCATTTGTGACCAGTAATAATCAGGTTTCACTTCCTTGTCTAAATGAATGCAAGCGATTCCCACTTCAAAGGTCCCACTTGAAAGTTCAAAAGGAACTGACCGAGCTACTTTGGATAACTTCACACATCAGTGATTTTAGTGTTGCCGTGGTGTTGCTATTAGCCTATCACTTCATCATATGGATTGTATTCAGAAATGCAGACCTAAATCTAAATACAGAACTCAACTTGTACTACTTAGGGCTAGAAGTTTCATACTGTAGAACATCTGTTGTTTTGTTGTGACTTATTTACAACTCGTGCTGATCCAGCAATATTTTCCTACCAAAACTGTCAATCCCCCTGTATTTCAGAAGTGGGAAGAATAAAGGGTATGAAAGGAGACTAGTACATACACGCTTGTAAAAGCGCTGTTTGAATTGAGATTTTCTTTTTCTGTTCTCCCTTTTCCATTTTCAATCATCATGAAGCATTACATGCAAAGTCTTGCAGCCAAAAGGGAACAATGCATATATTATAGACCCAAGAATTTATTATTAGCCCAATTAAAATCTTCACAATCTAATAAAAATCCAACAGGAAAATATTTCTAGTTCAGTTACAATGATATGAACAATCACATTCCAAATTAATATAAAAAAACTTCATAATATCCTTTAAATTATTACAGGAAAAAATTTACTAGTGACTACCCCATTCCTCTGTAATTACTCTCATCATTCCAACCTCCCTCTGGCATCGAAGGTCAAGAGCATCAACCTTCCTCAAACAGGCCAAAACTCACAGCGGGGTATCAACATCCCAAAGATGTCACAAGGAGCACACAGTACAAATACCAGCCAATTCCTTCCCTCAGGCACAAGCTCTATTTTCATTTTTATATAGCCTCATATCACACTTTGATTCCTCCTTCAGTTCTCTAAAGCTTGAGTGAGCCTCCCCTGGCCCTGTGGACCCCAGGGACTGCAGCTGAACTCATGGGCCACAACAGGCCAGTACAAAGCCTGTATGTTAGTACATAAAAAAAATTTATTAGCTTAAGAAAAGCTGTAGAGGAAGGACTGAGATACTGAATTTGGGGTCGGGTTTCTTTCTGCTCACACACAAATGAATCTGCTATAATACATGTGGGAATCTGCATTGCTTCGTTTGGATCATAAGAAAGTGGGAGGTCAAAATGTTGCCTTAATTACAATCTCTTTCTAATTCTTGTATTTTAAAAATTAAAATGATTATTATTTTACATAATGGTATGCAGCAAAATCTGTGTTTGAACAATAGCTATAGCTAAACATCTTGATGTTTCCCCAGGTAACTAATTTCAGCTATGGTATTTTACTCTTTCTCTCTCGCACGTATGTATTTGTATGCACACTCTCCTGTTGAAAATATTATTGCCATTTCACCAAAAATCTGAAAGGAAAAAATCCTCACTGGTATTGAAAGGGATTTGTAGTTTTTATCAAGTCAAGGTTCAGTGAGTTGACACAGCAGATGGCAGGCATTCAATTATATTTTTTGCCTTTGACATGTATTACCTTTATCATAAGGGTAACAGAAGGGTGGCAGGTCCTAGTGGCAGGTGAATGTTCAGTTGAACCTCAAAAGGATTAAGGAAATAGCTGTCCATTCATCATGATTTATATTGTAGCAAATGGTTTTGATCAGAATATATTCCCAAAACAGGGTCCGTCACCCCATATGCAACTGCCAATCACACATACAAGGTGGAATTATTTTCTTCATTCTCATGAGAGCAGAGTCATGGGTGCTGGATCAAAACCAGCACACCCAACACCTGAAAATTAGTTATTTATACACAAAAACTTAATTATATTCCTCTTCTTAAAAGATATGCATTGTTATTCAACTACAAGATTGCTCAAAATATCTTTGTTTGCATTATAAATTATGGTGCATGATCTGTCTGTTTGCTTGACCATTTATTTCCCTGCTCTCTTGAGGAGGTGGTATAATTGGGGTCAGTGGTCTGAGTCAGTAGTCGTGATCTCCCCCTGCTAGAGTTTTCTCCCAGTTTCACTTAGTTTTCACTTCCTGTCAAAACTGTGCCATTAGTTTCTAAGTTGCTGTGTGTGGAGCAATGAGTTTCTGATTGCTAACTATTTTTTTCCTAACTGCTGAAGATTTTCTAATCTACTGCTGAATATCTATTTTATTGTTATTTAATACTGTAAATTAGCATAACCTCCAACATCTGTGAGGATCTCAGACAAGTATTAGTTCTGATGTGATTTAATTTTATTCATGTTAAGTGCCCCTTGCATATCGAGTAAGTATCCACCAAAATCCACATGGATTTTCTGTAGTCAAAATTCATCCATTGGTCAAAACCTCTACCAAATACTTTATCCTTTGTTAAAACCAGCTAGAAGCAGAACAGAAGGGAAAGAGCTTCGAAAGGTTTTTGTGGTTAACTTCAGTCTTATTCCTAGTAGGCATAAATCTGTTCCCTGCAGCATTTGTGTAGAAGAGTTGAAGGAGCAGGAGCTTGTTGGGATAATGGAATCCCATAAGCAACCTTCAAATACTAATGAATTGGGAAAGATAAACTTCCAGTAATGTGACTGTCAGAAGTGTGAGCACACGGTGCGATATCATCATGAGTCAGCACGTCGCCTTGTGAGCGCTGGCTTCGGATCCTAACAGCACCCGTGTGAGCATGCTCTGCTCAGCAGGGTAAAGTGTTTGGGGTGCAACTTCATGGCAAAGTCTGAAGCGAAGTCAGCACGTAGCATCATCTAATACAGAGTAAAATGTCCCTTAAGAACCCCGAGGAAGAGAAGTTTGCTCTCTTGGTTTTCATTTGAACTGAAGCGTGATGAAACCTGCTCTAGTCCATGCAGGCAAAAGGACTAAACCAGTCAGCTGTTTGACACGTGGAGCATGCCAAGAGCATGTACTAAGGGCTGAAAGTTCTTTAATTAATTTTTACACAGTGAGTCTTACTTTTTGACCATTACAATATGATGGTAATACAAATCTATCTGTTCAAAAGCTGTTAGGAAAAATGAGTTGTCAGCTGTGATATATTTTACTTAGCTTTCATATCATATTTTAAAACAATAATAGCTATGCATGTAATTATACAAATGCATAATATATGCACACCAGATGGCAATTTTGAAATCCATGTGCGAGCTGAGGATATATGGAATACTTTGCTCACAGCGCACCTTGAATTCAAGGAGCATTTCAAAGAACATAGTGATTTTTTTACTTTCCTTGTAATGAAACACATTTTTTCGATAAAGGTGTTTTCTGTTAACGTTAACAAACTAGGATTGGAGCAACACATCTCAAACGCTGCAATAGTCTGGTTTGTTCTCTTTCTACTACTATATTAAAGCATTAATATTAAAAGCTAAAATGGCTTGTGGTTTAGAGTGGTTTTGAAAAGAAACCACAGGTAAAAGGTCTGAAATAACCGTACGAACATAAATACTTTATATTTTTATCAGTAATAACATCCTTTCATTATAAGACAAGCAAAAGATCCTTCCTTTGCATTTAAACTTTAAATTGCTCTCTAAAAAAAAATGTAGATTAGTAAAAGGGGATTGCATATTTTGAGGCTTTACTTGCTTTGATTTCTTGAAAAGATACTTCCAAAAGATCTAAAGGCAATGCAATAGGTGCCCAACTCATCAAAAGGATTTTGTGTTCTGCAGTAGAACCATGCTGAAAATCCCTCACACTTCAGTTTTTCTACTTAGAAGTCTTAAAAGAAAAATGTTGAAGACACTAAAAACTAGTGATGCAACAGTTGAGTACCTTAGCAGTCTATTTTGTCTGATTTTGGTGCAGCAGTTGAACAAAATAAGCAGTGTAGTGAGCAGTTATGTTTACTGCTGAGGCCTGTGTCATGGCAAGTTGTCATCTGAAGCGCTTGTTGAAGTACAGGGAGAAAGACACCTTGCATTTATACACTTAAGGTAAGTGAAACTACAGAATTACTTCAGAAAAACCTAGTAGAAGAAGAATCTTTCTGTTGAGGATGTCTCTTTTGTTTTGGTTTTTTTTTGGTTTTTTTTTTGTCTTGGTTGTTCTCCTGGAAATACTTCGGGCACACCTTGCTCATGAGAGGACTGCTGATCTCACTTCTGTGATCAGCTACCTCATAAAACTCATTTCTTCTAAGATCTCTTAACCACTACCTAAGATAATCGATGGTCTATCCCAATTTAAAAAAAAGTAATGAAGATTTACTATTATTTATGGGTACCACAAATCATCTTGATGGTAACTGAGATCTAAGTTATCAGCGTTACTCGGAGTCTACATGCCAGTCATAGCCTCACCTGCAGGGTATGATTCGGTTGTGTGGCTGTGGTACGAGTGAGAAGCCCTCCCCGTTCTCTCAAGGCAATTTCTTTTGTACTGTATGGTATGAAGTGTAGTTTTGCACCTGTATCTATCAGTTGATTATGACATATGTATGTCCCGATGAGACTCATTTGTAAGTAATCCAGATTATCTGGATAAATAAAGCAACACATCCACTCTTGGTCTTTTTCTACTGGTGAAGTTTTCTTCATTGCATTCCAGCCCCTACATTCAAACTCTACTTCAATAAATGGCAAGACTACTCTGTAAAAGAAATACAAGTAAATAACTTCCCTCTAAAGTATATCTGCTGCCATCTGTTGACTTCTGAAGTACTATCTAGTCCTAAACAAAATACAATCAGATTATCAGATGTTATAAGTATAACTGAACCTCCTGGCACACTTTAAGATGCTGCCAATTTTGCCACTTGAAACTGAGCCATGTGTTTCCATTTTATAATAAAAAAAGACACCCAGAAAAGGCTTGGATCTGTGAAAACTCAACTACTTAGCTTAGTATTGTACAAAATAATTTGTCTAGATATTGAAGAAAATGTCTGTAGTAAAATCAGTTTGAAAAGTCTACAGGCTGTAGAATAGTGTTCACAGGGAAATACTGAGTATTTAGATGTAGGATGGATAGAATAATAGTGTATGGCAACGTGGGGTCCAAATCTGCAGCTGGGTGTAGTTTGATTTTGAGGAAGATGGGTGGCTTTCTGCTTCCTTATGTAAATATACAGGATTCATTTACAAATTCAAATGAGAAAAGCTACTTTGTGAGAATGTAGAACATTACAACAGGATAACTCTATGGCTATTCTGCATCAGTTCTGTTCGGTTGTTGTGCTGCGTGCAGAACTTAAATGTTTTTCTGGACTCCTTCCAGCTTTTCTTCCTCTGTACTGTATTTAGAGATCCCCGAGTCTTATTAAAGGGAAGAGGCTTTTATTTTTGCTCGCATGTTTACAGCAGCATCCAAACATGGAAGTTATTGACATGTATATAGAATTCTTAAGATGTACTGTGCGTTGCAATTAATTTGAAATTAGTTAATAAAATGTAGTTCTCTGTAAATTTTTTGAGGACAACCCCCTATTAATTTCTCCCGAATACAATCCCAGCATGTTGTGCAGTATCTATGGGCATTAAGCTATATTTTGTATCATTTTTTTCATAACTTGTATTATAGTGATCTCTGATAAACCTCTTCATCCAAAAGTGCTACTTGATCCTTTCCCTGATCATCTTGTAACAAGAAAAAGATACCTCAGTGTACTGCAAATGCATTTTTCCTCTCTTGAGTGTGCATTTTTGTTCTGATTTCTTTTGTTTTGAGTATCTTCAGGAGAATGCCAGGATCCTTACTGCTGATACAGGAAGTGAAATATCATGGTAGCAGGGGGAATTGCCAAAGGAAGGAAGTGTCTAAAATGCAGTAATTATTCTTTAACCCTTTTTGCTATAAAGAATTAGTTATAGTAGTCTAAGCAGCAGCAAACACTGCACCTATTTGCTACCTCTGAAGAGTATTTAAATTCTTAGCTCTCTGGAGATTGAGAAGTTGAACAAAGCAACAGAGCCTAACACTAGCAGTATTTTGATCTCAAAGGATTGAAGGGCCCTAACAAAATGCAAGTACTACATAGAGCCCTTGACACTGTCACAGTTTTACCATTTCTCACTCTGTTCCACAGTGGCATCTTTGACCTAACCAAGCCTGCTGACATCCAGAGTATGTCCTGGAATAGCATTCTAAACCAGATCGTATTATTCCAGTGGATAACACAGTTCACCTCTCTGGGCTTTAGGCCATGTTCAAGCTTATTCTTATTTGTGACTTCAAGCAGGTTTTGAATGGTGTGCTCTCTAGTCATTGGCAACGTGTAGAATCGTTTACAGTGCTAAAAGAAAAAAGGCACTTCTATAGCTTTAAAGCTGTGTTCACATGGCAGATGATCTATTTTTCTAGGTGTCAGTCTGATCCGTTTGGTTTATTTTGATCCAGTATATATTTGTTGTCGTGTTTTATGGAGAAGTAAATAGCATGTCTAAAGCAAATGCACATTTGTTTATCTGTCAGTTGCTTTGGCTTAGATTAATCTGAGCTTGTTAGAAGAATCACAGATGTCATATGTAGTCTTAGTGCCTTACATCTCCTGAGAAGTGATGCCTGCTTTCCCCAGAAGGAACTGATCCCAGTTGGCCTTAATGTTTCTGCTGGGAAGTGACAATTGTGAACCTTGTACCGGGGGCTGCAGAGATAACCCCACCAGCACAGGAATTTGCAATCCCTGCTTCATTTTGTGTTTTTGCCAAAAAAAAAAATGCAACAAAACTTGAGGCCTTTTTGAGGCTATTCTGATAAATTTTCTGTGCTACGAGATTGAGTTTTGTTTTTAACATATTTTCTCTTCTGAGTTTTCTGGATGTATCTTTATTCACTAGCTGTAGAGTAGAAACTGGGGACCTGCTAATAAATGCTATCAATAAAAACTGAACTAATTAAGTTTCAGACATAATCTCTTATAATAAGTGCTTAGTCAAATAAGATAATGGAGTAATAAACCCCTGAAAGTTGGGATTTAGCAGGAAAATACCAACAGAACTTGGAATTTAGTGTTGCGATCTTAGTGATATAATAAATGTTTAATCAGCTGCTATTGATCAATTTTGAGCAGCAGAAAGATCTGGATACAGCATCAAGAGAGTTAACTTTTGGTATAGATTATCTGCAACAACTTTGTATCTCCATTGTTTTTATTAAAGAAAAGAGAAGCCCTGATTTAATGGTCTTCAAAGAATTTGAAAGGTTAAGGGATAGTAAAGTTGGCGCAAGCATACCCAGATGCCTCTGTGCTTATAGTAAAGTAGGATTTAGATGACCCATTATCATGTCATCGTAGGTATCACGATTTAAAGGAATTCCAAGCTATTAGAAATAGAATGCTAAGATTTCAGTTCATACTCTTATTAAAATTTCAAAACCATTGGAGCAAAATGTTGTGACTCTTCCTGCAATGTTTAAAAGCTCAGTTAACACCTGAATGGCACTGTAAGTGACCATGATGTTAAAGTTTTCTCCACTACAGGTTGTGTAACATACTATCTGAATATTTTTTGATTAATCTTTTATGGTGGTTTCAGAGGAATCTAGTTTTTTACATCATTGACCAAGAGCAACTCTCTATCAATGAGTTCCAGAATGCTGTGGTGCACAGCATTAGCCTGTTCAAGATAGCAGCTGAAATGAAGGCTAATAATTGCATTTACAAAATGGTACATGGCAATGTGTAATAATTTGGGGGTTACGGCTGGCTTGAAAGCATGTTTGTTAAGTGGAGCTATATCACTGCCTTTCATTAGGTCCGGATTAGGATGTTACAAAGAAATTATCACTCCTGCATTCTGTGTTGCACAGGTATTTATCAACATGATGGGCCATAGCTTGAAAGTCTGCAGTTAGGAAAAAATTACCGGAGATAACCGGTAAGCTAGACAAGTTTTGTATAATAGAGACCTAAAATATGTATATGGAAAGGCTCACTCTGCTTTCCTTTGTCTTTCTCTTGTATTTTCTACCTTGGTTTTTCCTTTTCACTCTTTCTCTCTTCTCTCCTGTTTCTCCAAGAGAATGGTAGCATGCTCCAGAAGAAAGGCTACTTTTTCAAAGAATATGTGTCTCCTATTCACCTTAGATTTCACCTTGAAAGAAGCTGGTGGATGAGCGAGTGCTTTCTGTTTAGCACAAATGTGAATTTGCCCTAATCTAAAGCAGCAGAAAGTTAATGGGCGGAACAGCCTACGAATCCCTGTGGTCATCAAAGACAGATGCAGGTAGAATACACGTCATTAATGCCATCTTCTGGGTGAGAAGAAAATATAGCTAGCTGATGTGATTATTTCAGATAAATACTTTTTTTTTTTCCTTGGTTTCTAAAATTACTCCCTGCAGCACCTTATTTTGCTTTGTTTTTGGAATTGCAGCCAACTGTAGTTTTCCACTGATTCATACAAATACCAGACATATAAAAGCTATTTATTGTTCTTGCCCTCCTTTCTGCAATTCTACAACAAGCTCCCTGAGAGAACTGCTGTCGAAGGGGTTCCTTGGCTACTTGTTCAGCCTCAAGGCGCATCAAGAGTGCTCAGAGGGCAGCAAAGGGGATGCAGTCCTTCAAGTCGGGCAGTCCCCCGGGACCAGAGCAGGGCAAGCAGGGCAGGTCCAGTGACAGTAACCTGGGTCAGCCACAGTGCTGCGATTGCCAGACAAGCCCTGAGTGATAAGACCTGTCCAGGACCAAGCCAGGAGCTCAAATGAGTGGGACAGGGTCAAGATCAGCCAAGAACCTGTTTGTGCACAGGTATGCCTACACATAGTCCAGACTGGTATTGTCAACTCTTGAGTTAGTGCATGGGGAAACAAATGTAGCTGTTTCCAGAGGGTGGTCCAAGGCTCTCATCAGAGCAGATCCTGTACATGGGCAGCTACACCCCTGAAGCAGGGGGAGGAGGTCTCGGAGGAAAATTGCAGAGATGTGATAGCTGATCACAGCAATTAGAATATGTTGGTTCATGCAGGATCTGAGCAACCAGAATTTACCGTTTCTCATCTTATACTTCAGGAAAAGTATTGGGACCCACTTTAACTTCATTTTTAAGCAGAATCAGAGGAGGAGGCAGCAACAGTTTTCCCACTCTTAATACTGTAAACTTACTAACCGTAGATGTATATATAAACACACCTTTTCTGAGATTGAGGAAGGTTTAAAAATGAAGTTTATTTGTCCCTTACAGTTTCTGGTGCAGTGAGCACTATGGATCTTGTTTTGTGACACTTCTGTAACTAAAATTACCAATAATGTGTTGCTTACTCTTACTAAATAAGAACCAATGTACACACACATAAAAAACACCCCAAGCCTGCAAACAGTCTAGTAGTGATTGAGTGAGATGGAAGAATTTAAACTCCATAGTATAAGAGATCCTCAAAATTAGGGAGTCCTGCTTAAGTGTTTGCAGTTCTATATCCTTATGTCATTGGCTTGACTGAGGTTGTAAAAGTGTATTATGTACTGGTCAGCTGTTTCTCCAGTGAATTCAGCAAAGACAGACAAGTGATGAGAAACAAAACAGAGACAAAAGCTGATCATATTGTCAAGTTATAACACTTTCAGTTAAGAGATCTGAGACGTTTACATAGTTCTGTCAGGTAATATTTGTAACCTCCAGGAAATCTGCAGAAAGCCGTTGCATAGGAAATATTTCATAGATACTTACCCATTTGACAAAATTCTACTGAAATGCACAGATAAAAGATGTATGGAGTGAGAGAAGAGGGAAATAACTTTGGTTTCTGCAGCATGCTGGCAGGTTGCTAGAGGCCTCTGGCTCCACTGAGCTTGCACCACAGTGACCAATTTAAATCTGCCATTTTCACAAGATGTGCTGCTACAGTTAGGTGAGAAATGGTTTTACCATAAACATAAAAAAGCTTTCATAATTTAAAAAAAAAAACAAACATCCCTCAGCTGGTGTGAATGACATCAAGACCTTTAAAAGCTTAAAAAAAGAAACTAGCAAGCCCAACACCATCATTGGTATGTATCAAAATGCATTACCCTGACACTGTAATTAGTATACCATCCAATGTAATATGCAATAATTTAGTTAGTATTCACATGGGTGAGTATGTGTTGGGGAGAGTTCTTAAAATAGTGTATGGAAAGAGAAATTATGCTTCACAAACCTTTCAGGGTTCTTTCAGGGAGCTGTCAAGCTTATGGCAGTTGATACAGTCTGCTTGGGCAACCGGAAAGCATTTGGACAAAATTCCTTGCCAAAATGTCATTAAGAATTTAGACAGTCAAGGAAAAAGAGCTCCTTAGGTAGAAGAATAACTTGGCTTGGCTTGTCAGGGTCCTGACTGCACTAGCATGTCATAATCTCTCTGAGAAGTCTCACTGGGGATCCCCATCCACACACACTCTGCCTGTGGGCTGGGAACTCCAGGAAGGCTCAGGCCTGGGCACACAGAGCTGTGCTGCTGTGCCCAGTCCTGTCTCCTCCAGACCTGACTTTCGATCTGCTTTTCCCAGGTGGACTCAGAACACATACTGTAGACACCCTTGTCACCACCCCATCTCCTATTCCAACTGGACTGCCTGGGGAGTCTCAGGACATGACCCACTGTCTTGCCTTGCTGGGGTCTGTGACCATGGGATTGTGCCCTGGTCAGCGAGGGCAATATCCTGCCCCTGGTTCTCCTCCTCCCACCTGCAGCAGCCACATCCTTGCTGCTGCCATCAGGAAAAGAAAGGAAAGGAGTAAATGGTCTGTGTCAGGGTAGCTGTCAGTGGAGACCCTCTTGCTGGGCTCTGTGTTACTCAAAATATTACACAGTAAAAAGCTTTCTGGCAATAGCAAGTTTTTCAGAGCTTCGGAGACGAGCTTATTCGAAAGAACTGCAGAATCAACTTAGGACTCTGAGTGCCTTGGAGAGGACATGGCAGATTAAACTCAGCAAAGATGTATGTAAAGTGATTGACAGAGGGTGGAAAAACCCTCTCTCAGTATAAGAAGGCACTGAATGAACCTGTTGGGAATGACACATTGCTATGAATGTCAGCTCAGCATTCAGTAGTCAGAAACGCAAATTTAATGTTAAGAATTACCAGGAATGGAATAATGAGCAAAACACAACATTTCCTTCTGTCACTGCACTAGGTGTGTGCTTGCCTCCATCAATGTGATGTGCAGCATTGGTCTCTCTGTCTCAGAAAGAAGATACATTGAAAACTTTAAAGAGTTCAGAGAAAGTCAGGATAGATGATCAAAAGTTTGGAGGAGTTTCTTCACAGTAAGCAACTCAAGACTTCTTCAGACAGGAAGAGTAACTGAGAGATGGTACAGTTGTAGGTGGAAGAGAAGAGACATTCCCCATCTCTTCCAAAACACTTCCTGAATGTAGACATTAAGGACAAGTTCAAAATGAGCAAAAGGGGACTGATCTTCACACAACTTAGAACTGACCTGGGAAGTTCTGTCAAGTTTTTGGATGATAAACACTCACATGATCAAAAGACCTGCTCAAAGTTAAATGAAAAAAATCCACCAAAGGTTCCAAAACAGAAAGACTTCAAAAAGCTGCAAAATACTGAGAGGTGGATTTGGGGGCAGTGTCATTGTGTGCTTGCTCCAAGCTTCACTTCTTCCCCAGTGTCCATTTCTGGCTACTGGCAGAGACTTTTGCTGCCTTAGATGGACCCATCTTCAGACAAATAATGTCTGTTTTCTTATGATCTGTTTGATAAATCTAACACATTTCTTTTTTAATGTTGTAAAGTTCTTTCAAAGTAATAATTTTCTAGAAGCTTCAGTGGAATTTATTCTTCCTTGTTGATAATTTGGGGTGAATGTATTTGTCATCCATTTCTAGATACTCAGTCTTGTTCCCTGACTGAAGAAATTAATAATAAAATACAGTATCCTTCCAAATTCCTGTGGTAGCTTAAAGAATATCATTACAGACTGGTTTATGAAAAGGGCAAGAAGCACAATCCACAGGCATCTGTTAAAGACAGGATCTTTTTCCCTCTCCGTATCATTAACCATCCAGCTCTAGTGTTTAGCAATAATTATACTAATTTGAGCATTTTTTCTTACTGTGGATCTGGATAATAGCTATTACAGCTTCTGGTCTTTATTTTCAAATGGAACAGTTGTGGTTGTGGATAATCAGGACTCCACAAATAAAGAGTTTAATCAAAAGTCTTTTTTTGAAAGATATTTTTCAGGTTTTCTCATATTTAGTGAAAGCAATTTAACTAAGTAGGGAATTCTACCACTGGATCAAGGTCATCTCCTTTATTTTTGGCAAATGTTTAGAAAAAGTGTATTGGAAAGTGTACAAAAAAGGTAATGTACAAATGGCAAAACTCAAATTATTTTTCTCTCCTTCCAACATAAACACAGGGATGTTTTAATTGGTGTTTGCTACTTTTCAAGACCAGAAAGGGCAAAAACCTGTTCTCCTGAAAGCATTTAACAAGGTAGCTGTGGTACATTTGTATAATTTAGCACAGAGACAATCAGCAGAGTAGACAGGACAGGAAACTATTTTGAACATAATTAAAATCAATTCCATTAATCTAGTCTTCTACAACTTTTAAATATGTTTGTTTTTTTTATGTACAGCACTTCTTTCCTTTGCCTTCTCAGTTGTAGCCTACCTCACCTGGTTCTGGCTGGAAAACGGCACCGATCAACAGCACATTGATGAGGAGCCGCAGGGATAGGGCAGGAATTACGCTGCAGCTACGAATTAGCATGCGGTGAATGAGGGTTAGAATGAGTCTGGCTGTGGTGACAATTCATCCCTCACGTAAGACTGCTTTAATAATCTAGACGTTGTACAAGACACAAACAGAAGGGGTGTTCATGTGTGTACCAGTGCCGTGGTTAACACACAAGACGTTCCTTGGGTGCTTGCAGCCTGGGATACACCAGCTGCTTGGGACTCCCTGACTGCAACACTGGGTACTTTCTAAAGGCAGGTTGGATAGCATCGAGTTAGTGAAGGTGCCAAAATGAGAGACTGTCACCTTTCTAATAGTACCATGCCAAGTTTGATTTCTCTACTACAGTATCTGGTTAATATAGAGTGGATGCCAAATAAGCTCCCAAATATTTAACTGCAGGACCTGAGGGTTAACTTTTAGTCTGGTTCTTATCTAATGTGAGTCAGTTTGTGTCGATGGGATGACTTAGCTCTAAGGTCTGTGTATAACACATTTACACTGCCAGGCTTCTGTTTTGAAGCAAACCCAAGAGCATGGTAATGTGTTATAAAGCTTGTTGCTACAAATGGGAGGGGCAGCAGCTGGCGTGGCAGAGGTGCCAGTTTCTGTGCTGTGCCCCTCTCTAGTAGGCTTTCTGAAAACAGTGTTTTCTGAAAGGGGAAGGGGTGAATTTTACCACTTAGATGATTTTTCCAAATTATTTTTAAGAAGGGTCAGAGTTATGGCATGCCTTTGGGTGTTCCAGCACAAACCAGCTAATAGCATTATAAGAAGCGCCTTAGTGGGAAGGAGTTCACTCTGGTTAGCTGTTTGCTTTTAGTTCTGAGTAGCCCGTGAAGGAACAGTGCATTCGGCTGGTTTTCCACAGATACATTTTCAAGCAGCTCCCCAGTTCTCCTGGCATAAATAGGTGAGCACTATTGTGTACTGTCTGAGGGGGGTTTGCATACAGTATGTAGCCTTGCTTTGTTAGGAGCACTTGGGTACTTTTACTACCCTTGAACAACGTACAGTACTTTCAGCATCAATTTTATTCCCCTTTTAATTTAGAAAGGAAAACTTATGTTCCCAAAGGTATGCCTCACTTTTCATATGAAGTATTGTATTTCTATGATTTATTGAGATATTAACATGGAAATGGTGATGTTAAACAATACTTGGAATAGCTCTAAAAGTGTAGTGGGAATCATGATTTCATAAGAAGAAAATTAGTTATGTAGGTAACATTATTGTATAATTTCCCATAGGATCTCTACATCAGGCAAGATTTTATTATATTCTAAAACAAAGTTGCTTGCACTCACTTTAAATATAAAGTACTGCTGAATACACCAATATCATAAGGCTGCTCACAGTACAAGCAAAGACATCTGTTAATGGTACCATGAATAGTTATGAACTGTGGTACTCAAATGGCTTTGCCAGCAAAGCATTGCCTCCTAATTTATTTTTATAGCAAATGGATGCCTCATTTTTCATGGTTTGGTAGTTTGCATTCAAATGTACCAATAACTTCCAAGGCAATCACTTCTACACGGCATGTTTTATTTGAGAACATAAGATGCAATAGCTAATGGTGTGTTGGTGGGTAGTCTTCTCCATCAGCAGTTTTGGATGAATCCTTATGTTCTTTTTCTTTTTTTTTCCTTTTCCCAAAAGGAGTGTACTGCATAGAAGTATGTTTATTGTATGGAAGATTTAATTTAATTTCTTATCCCACAAATGAAGAGGGACAAAAGCTGTGTGGTTGCACTGTTTCTGTCATCGAATATGCTACAGCTGAACTGGACATTTTACATCTTCACTTATTCCTGGAGGCATTGCCAAAAGCTAGAAAGGAACACAAGTGATTTCAGCTGTCACAGAGCAGAGTTCAAAAGCCCCTAAAGGCTTCCACAGCAATGAGAGAGTGAATGAAGCTCTACTTAACTATTTATTTCAGTTTTAATTTGTGGCAGCTAATAATAAATAATTATTCTAGAAACAGTTTGCGATGATGAAGCAATTAGTAGTCAGTAGCTACTTTCATGGGTTCATCAGCTACCTCGTGGTTTGCTGTCACGTAACAGTTTAAAACAGCATTGTGTGGGCCGGGTAGATGGGGAGGCTGTGGCTGTTGGCACGCTCAGCTTTGGCTGTGGTAAGAGAGCCAGAGTTCATGGACTCCAGTGTTGCGTATCCTCCTCTGTGTGCTTGGCACTGCTGCCAGCTCTTTTAAATGAAATCCAGTTTCCTTTAGTGTGATGCCACTAACCACTGTGGTGTGCATGGCTGCATAAATATAAGTGTTACTCTTCTCTTTTGAAGGCAGATGAAAACTACTGACTAGTAAAAAAACCATCTTATTTATTATACTAGGACAATGTGAAGTCTGTAGTGATCTGTTTTTGAAAAGACCTTAGAAAGAAAAAAATTAATTGGCAATCTCATGATAGAATGTTGATCAAAATCAAATCTAATTTAAAAACAAGAATGCAACTATGATTTTAGAAGAGCTTGTTTAAGCCTTTTATAGGTGTGCTGTCTGGTTTAGTTTGAGGGTTGTTTTTTGAGTTTTCCTTAAGTGTTCCCAAACATAAGTTCACATTTCCTTGTCTTGTCGCGTCTCTCAAAGTAGTTTCATGAGGGTCAGTCCCTGAATTGCAGATACACCTAACTAGCTTTGGGGCTAAACACAAAAGGGGGTCATGCTGAGCTATGCTATTGCTGTCCTTAAAGTGACTCACAGCTCTGAACAGCTTCACTGACCAGTAAAGTGTCATCTTGCCTGTGTGGGAGCCCAATGAATGCTCACCAGCAACCTCCAAACCTGCTAGATGATGTATATCAAGACACTACTTCAAAATTGCGTTTAGTATGACAATTTAATACTAACAGTTGTTACAACTAGCTTGTAGATCTGTCTTGGATGTCAGAATGCTTTGACTTTTTCCTCACTTCCCCTTCCCCTTTATGATTTCACCCTACTTTGTGTAGTCACTTCCACAGGAATCTTCGTGTGACACCCTCCTGTAGCAGTGAAGTCTTAGTCTTTTGAAAGAATCCATTTCTCCCACTCTTGGCAACACTTAGCTTTGGAATTTCAGTTAATTGAAGGTGTTTCAATTAGGTCACCAAAGACCTCATTTATCAACAAAGTGTACATACCACTGCTTGAGCTTCCGCAGTAGCTCCAGGATGACTCAAAAGTCGCTTCAGGAAAGTGGCTGATTTCTGTCGTCACGTTCTGTAAGTCAGAACAATCAGCTCAAGCCTCTAACCAGCATAGGCACAGCAAAGCCTATTGCTAGATAGAGCTGTGTAAGAATCCAGTTCTTGTAGCAGATCAAGCTTGGGATGACCTGGATGAATGCCAAGAAGCAGCTTGGCAGCTAAATAACTGCTTACTGTCTCAGCCCGGTTTTGCTACTCCTTTTTCTTTTTCACTAACTTCACCTTTTCTTATCTGTTGTAAAATGCAGTCTCTTGGACCCTTTTTGTCAGAAAACTATAGTTCTGAAATATGTGATGGTGATATTCTAGCAATAAGGCATTTTCTTCATGATATTCTGACTGTTTCTGTGAAACATTATCATTAACTGGGCTTATAAGTATTTTTAAAGCTGCGTTAGTAGCAAAAAGCTGGGCCTGCAGAACTTGGGTGTCAACATAACATGGCTCACGTGGCTCTGCTGCCAGAGGCCTTTTCTTAGTGCTGGAGCAAACCCATCACAGGAGCTCGCAAATAAAACCACTATGAAGGTGTGTTGTTTGAGCCACCCTTACCAGGCATGCTTTGCATGGTACACCACTTCAGCCATCACTGCTAAATGGAGCTGGCACTGATTTGTCACTTCTGAAGTCTAGAGCATGATAAACACAGAAGCTGTTACACTGTAGGGGCTATCGATCAGATCTAGTTAGTGCGTGGTGACTGTATGCTAGTGAAATCAATTGGGCAGATTACTTTGTGCTTGCTGGCAAGTAAAGCTCGAGTCAAGATGTGATCAATCCACCAATCTGTAGTGACAGACTAATACATTAAAACAGATTGATCCTTGAGCTACACTAAATCAGGTTAAATCCTTGTCCTTGGGTGAGTTTGTTTTAAGAAATACAATTTACGTTGGACTTCTTTTGGTTTCTGTTAAAATTCTTTAAATGCAGTATTTTTATTAACATCTTCCCGGCCAGAACTGCTTTATATTTTTCACTCTGTGCTATGCTGGATGTTTCCCACTTAAATGTATATAATAATCATTTCATGGGAAGTGTGTTGAAGTTAATTGTAGCTATTCTTTATTAGATTCCCATTGAACTTTAGTCTTCAATCTAGGTTCAAAGTGGTGTGTGCTGTCTGGTGACGCCAGAGGTAGAAGAGCTATGTCAGTTGAGAGGAAATTGTTTTATCTACCTCTATGCCTATCACAGATGTGTTGTCCGTGGGGATCGGTGGTTTAGGGGTGCCACGCTCCTGCTTGATTACACCGGCGTTGGAGAAATACCACTGTCCATGGGGACTGTGGAAAACAGGATAAAATTGTGCATTGCAGATTCAGGGAGCTAACCTTTTTCAAGGCAAAAGCATCGCGATCTCTCGTATCCATCGGGATGGTGATTGCTAACGAGACAACTGCTGGTGATTTCAAGAATTGCTCTGTCTAGCCTGCTGATGCCCATTCGCTGTTTTATTTCAGATTATGCTTGAAAAATAGGTCAATAGTCTCTTCGTTTTGGGCGACAAGGAAAAGGAATGGTATATGTGGCACACTGCAATCTTGTTGTCATTGTCCTACTAACATGTGGAGTCTTCTGCTGGTGAACTGTCTGTGCAGTGGTCTTAGCAGAGCTCAAACCTGTGGGATGTGATGAATAACACTGTCCTCAGCTTCGCAGCTGGGAGCAGTGTTCTGGGACTTGTGGTCTTCCAGAGTAATACCAGTCATTCTTCTAAGCCTTGATCTGGTGCTTCTCCCGGTGCTTTTCACACAGACATTTCCATCCATGTTTCTTTCATATCCATCTCAATATTTTTGTTACTGAACTCTACCCCTTCACTCTGCACTGACTGCCCCTTTCTTTCCATGAGCAGAATCTGCAGGTGACTGTCCTAGGCAGGGGTTTTTGAGATAGCAATTTTAAATAAACAAAAATAAGTTTAAGGAAGATGAAAAAAACAAATCATACTCTTTGGCACATATGACATTGAATTAGACTATTTATTTTAGTACTCTTGCGTGCTTAGGAATCACATCCCAATTTTTGCTTCCTACAGGAAATCAAATTGTTCCTGTCAATATGTATTGAGAGCTGACTGACCATAGCATTTGTCTGGCAAGAGGTGCTGTAGAGCCCCATAGAGCAGCCCTGTTGGGCTGGGCTCCAAGTGAGCCAGTAACCGAACTGGGTGCTCTGCTGTGCAGCCTCCTCCCCTGCAGCTTGACGGGCCGTGTCTCTCCTACACCCTACCATGCAAACTGCAATACCTGTTGAGGCTGTAACAAACAGAATTCTGATCTGAGGCTCAGTTTGTAAAAGAAAAAACTTTTACATGAAAGCAGATAAATATAATTAATACATGCAGAGTAGAACTTCTGAGTTTTCCCTGTCATTCCCTGTCTATACATCAAGTTAAAACCAATAATGCACGTAATGCTTTGGATTATGGTCTGTTTGACTGTGGAACTGGCGATACAATGCTCCTCTGTGAGTGATAGGAGAATGTTAAGTAGCTAACTCTGATGACATTTGTATCTTGAGTTTTCAGAATTCTTTTTGAAGTGGTTTTCAGTATGCGACTGACATTTGTCAAAGTCTTTTTCTTTAGTAAAATGAATCATTTATCCTGCTGAGTTATTTGAGAAGACTGCAACATTTCTCTTTGTATATGAGCTGATAAAATCTACAAGAATAATTAACTAGACTGAAAAGGACAGAAGATAATGTATGCTTATGTTATATGAACTTTAACAAAGTTATTTAATGGAAATATACTTGTTCTCCCGAGGTAAGATTTAAGAGAGTTTATGGAAAAGAACCACTTTTCAATGAAACACTGTTACATGCTGTTGATCTCAAAGACAGTTTTTCAGGATGCCTCAAGGACAGGTGTCTGCTTGGGGCCAGAAGCAGCAGGGCCTCCCCTGGTGTCCTTCAGGGCAGGGACCGGCAGCCGGAGCCCATCCCACTGTTCTAGCCAAGGAGCAAGGCAGCCCCAGCACTGGGCATCAGGTGCCTCTGTGGTGATGAGTTGAGGCCAGGCTGGAATGTCAGTCCACGGGTGAGGCTTGGGATCAGATCCAGTAAGGCCAATGGGGATGAGCCGGGACTAGGCTGGGAATGCAGTCTGCAGGTCAGGTATTACTTTGATACCACTAAGACTTAATCCTTAATCCTGCCTGGATTTTTAAACCTCATAATCTTGTTTTTTCAAAGAACTGGTCCTGGAGTCTCTTAACTTTATATGCTGGCAACAAGCAGAAGCAAAGCAGACAGATATAGAGATCTTGGTTGTTGCCACTCACTCCATGGTGAAAGATCTGTGAATTTCTTCTCCTTAATGTTTTCAGCTTTGCTTAGTGAAATAGTTGAGCCTAGATTAGCAGTTGTAGAAATCCAGGTGGCTGACTCTTTGGATCATCAGTCTCATTCTTTTATCTTACTAGAAAGGACTTTTGCATGTCTTTGTGGCCACATCTTTTTGCAGCACTACATGCCTTTTGCAGTGACCTTAAAAATCTCCTATTAATGCTGTTAGCTTAAAGGAATGCTAACTAACAAACTGTCCAGGTTCAATGTCTCACACTGACAAGCTCTAAAACAACTGTGAAGGTATTTACAGGAGGGTTTGGTGTGCAGCCCTGAGTGCCTTTCTGTGTCTTGCTGCAGTACTCGCTCTTTGGCATCTTTTGGCAGACAAGCACGCTGATGTCACTGCTTTTCTTTACATATTCATCTAAATCCCTAAATATATAGATAGAATGAACAAAGCCTCTTGGAGGGAACTGTGTTTCTCTAGCATGCTGGAATTACTGCAGTGGTTTTTGTTTGCTGATCCCAGATCTATCACTCTGTTCTCTTAGGTTTTTGGGTGGTAGGAGGAGATGACAGTAGCTTCCTAGGATGCAAAAGACTTCTAGGCAGCAGAAAAATGTATTGTGCAAGAGACAGTTAAACTTGGGGAATGTTTTAAATGAAGGATTTAGTGCTGTAGTGATGACTGGAAGTTGAGTTGTGATAAATATATAAATAAATTAAATTTTTAAAGAACAGACGTGCAGTACTGTTTTAAAGGAGAGGAAAAAAAAAAACCAAAACAAAAAACAAATAAGCAGAACATTTTAATTTTAATAGGAAATTATACACCACACTAGAAAAGTTGTCTTTTTATAGGATACTTATTTTTTGCAATCCAAGTCTTTATATTAATGAAACAAGACATAATCTAGATTCCATATAGTCTAGCTTAGTGTTATTAGCAAGATGATTTCAAAAAGCAGTTGCAAATGATTTGCAGAGTTTGGTCCCCTTAACTCAGAATCCAGCTATAAAAGGTGAAAATGCTTTGTTTCCTAACTCTTGTTCCAGCTGCCTTAACAGCCCAGGCTTCTCTGAATGCTGTACTAGTGCAGTGAAACCTTTTTCTCTGCCTCTGTTCGTAAGTAATTGATTACCAGCTGATAATGTGGCTCTAAGAGCTGGAAGTGCCTTCCTCAACACTGCGGTGCCACTTGTAATGGAGCTGAAGTAGGACACTGGGTGTAACGGAGTGTATGGGAATTCCCGCGGCGCCACGTGCATCCCAATGAGGCCCCATCAGCTGCCTGTGTTTCATGTCTGACCTGACACAGTTAGGAGCTACCTGGAGCTGCGCGGCCAGCCTGCCGAGCTGATGCCGGGCTCTGATGGGTTTTCTCCTGTTAGAAGCAGAAGAATAACATGGGTCTGTCTTTCAGTGCTTTAAATGTCTTTTTTTTTTTTTAACAGTGAGTCTTAATATGCCTTCGCATCCATTTTAAATCCATTTTTGTTTAAACAGAAAAAAAAAGAAATTTAATATTTTTTTTTGTTCAGCGTAAGTGTTGAGCTAGGATGAGAGAAATCACTTTAATGAAAAAGTAATATTCTCTAGTTGTTCTGATAGTCATTCATACGGAGAACTTTAGGCATTTTAAGTTTCTGGAAGATCTCTAAATAATATCGAGTAAAATATTTATTACTTTTAGAACACTCTGCCTATGTAATTATTCAGACTTAGAGTAATAGTGACTCTCTAGCCTTATGCATGGCATGTTATTGAGCATTCCCTGGCTGAATCATATATTATATATGCCCTGTGTAACTCGTACATGTGAAAGTACATCAGCTGTCTGTTCAGAGACTCCTCATGTTCAGACATTTCAAATGAGAACAGGACACTAGTCTCATGTTTTATTTTAAATTTATTTTAAAGTGTGAAAACTTTAATAGGTATTGTAAAGTGAAGATGTCAAATGTTCTTGAGTCTTTGGTTTACATATTGCAGTGACTTTTATCCTATATGTAATGCGTGCCAGTTGTCATCAGCTGGACAGTTACCAACATTTTTAAATGTTGGACTTTCAACTTCCTTAAATGCTTCTGATAAACATAGTTGTTGTGAAAGGGCTGCTCAACTGGCTTCTGGATCATTCCCGTGCTTCCTATTCCATCTGATGCCCAGAAGCAATGTTTATCTTTGCTGAGTCAGTCTGATTTAAAATAGGGTAAGAAAGTGTGTGTGAAACTGTTTATTACTGATCCGTGATTGAACTTGATGGGAAGCTGGATTTCTTTCCAGATGATAACCAAATACTGGAGCTATAGTCTAGCAGGTTGGCTTTTTCACAGAATACTACTGAACTACACTGTAAATTTGCATGGGATACATGCAGTTTTCTGAAGATACAAATCATCTAAAAGCAGAAAATTAAAATTACGAACAAATCCGTCCAACTAAATCTGAATACAATTCACAAGGACAAGATATGCCAACTTTCTTATGAAGAGCATTGCCTAATATCTGAGAGTTCAGTATCACAGCACAGAATATTTCATTCATGAGGAAAGATGCACTTCTTTCTTGAATAATTCATGTTGGTTTTTTCTTGCATAATTAGTATTATTTAACGAGCTTTGGTCTGATTTGCTTTTTGGTGGGGTCTGGGGAATTGTGTTGGTTTGTACTGTGTATGTCCCATGTCCCATGCCTAGATTTATGGGTCTAAAATTGCCAGGCATTGAGTCTTCAATAGGTACATTATCAAAATAACAGGGGCTTTTATCCTTGCACAAATTACCTTTTTCCTGGTTAGTGTGAACTTGCAAAAAGCTACGCTTGCCAGACTGTAGCATGGTGTGGATCTGCTTTTTATTCTAGTTTCTAACTGAACCATTTACTTCTGTGCAGCACCATACCTGAAAGTGAGTACACTAGTCATTAATTACACTGCCATGCTCACCACCTAAAAATTCTCTGAAATAGAAATAGTAAAATCCTTTATTATAGACTGTATAGCTAAACATGAGCAAAAGAATCAGCATTTTTCTAATTCCCACATGGAAGGATAGTCTACCTTGAGAAATCAGGCTGAAGGTCATGGAACAGTGCCATTTGGACCGTGCAGTGCTGGAGGTAGAAGGAAATTATGAAAGTAAAATTACTCTATGTAGATGTAATCAGTATTTTCTATGCTTCCAGAACCCATTATTCTCCTCCAACAGAAACACTTGTAAAAAAACAACCAAACAAACAATAAACCCAAATGAAAACAAAACAAAACTAAACCCTGCAATATTTATACCAATATGAAAAACAGAAAAACTACATTTTAAAAGTCCTTATGTTTCTGGATTCCATACCATACGTAACAGATCTACAAAACAATGCTTTCTATGTAAGGATATTAAATGCCTATTAGACAATTTTCCTACAAAGTTATATAAAGAATTCTCTCTGCTTCTTGATAGCTACTTAGGTTCTCAAACCAGATTTCCTCCCCATTCTGTGTATTTCGGTTTCAGTTGTACAATATCGGTAGGCAGTGAAGAGAGAACATCTTCTGAAGGTGTGCCCTTGGGCTTTACAGTTTGTACCGGAGGGAAAAGGAGTACACATGTGACAGGAGATGTCAGGGGGTTTGTCCCACTCACCTTCAGTCATGTCTCTGCAGCAGTGGGAGCCAACATTTGCTGAATTAGAGAGAACCTTTGGGTTTTTTTTTTACCTACTCTTTCCCCAGTAGCAAAACTGTCAGGAGCATGGCAATATCATGAAGTCTAGTGTAAAAGAAATCCAAAAACCTCACAGGCAGTGATGACAGTTTGAATTCTGTGGTGGAAGACTGTAGATTACTGAGCATGGACATGAGTGGCAGAATAAAATTTAATTTAAATATTTCTCAGACCCTCTAGGACAAAAGTGAATGCTAGGGACCTGCTATAGCAGCACAGTCAATGAACACAGCGGTCAGTCTTTATTTTTGTCTTAGACAACAGTCTGCATTGTTAGTCTAATTCTTATAATTTGTATTCTGTACAGAGTCACGAATGTAAATGGCCTTAAATTTAAGCAGCATTTAGTACCTAATCTTGGTTGTTCTATCCAGCCCTGGCCTTTTAAACTCAACTGTTTCACGGGGCAAATCTAGCTGAGGCATTAGATAACCTTTTACAGATAAAGTTTCTTCTTTAATTAAACAATATCCCTGAAAGTACAAATCACTTGCTAAGATCTGAGACACTACTGTAGCCCCACCAGAAAATAAATTGGGTAACTCCCATCTCCCCAGTACTGTCTCGCTGCCTTTTATACATCTTCCACTCAATTTCCCGATAAGCCCTAAAAATGCATATTCAGTGCAGCAATTTATCCTCAACGCTTCAGTGCAGAACTGCCTTAATTTGCCAATTAACACTTCACCACCCTCCAGCAGGGCCATCAGTTTCTTTACGACTGGTAAAGCAGCAGTGGGATTGTGCTTGCTCACTTCACAACTTGGTACTGCCAAGGGGGTTACATAAAGGTGAAAGTCGTTTCCATTACAAAGTTCTCACAGAATCTAAGATTTGAAAGAGCTTCTTACTGTCTCAAGTCGTCGCACTGGCAACGGCTGTATGGGCCAAAGTTTCTCTGCACAGCTGCTTTGTTTTTTAACCAAATAAAACAAAAGAGTAAGAAATTAATATCTTGAAAGCAGAAGATGTAGTATGGCTCCCAAAGTAGCAGGAACCAGAGTGGGAGAGGAGGAGGAACAGGAAAACTGCCGATTATTTTTGTTTTATCAGACCAGTAATGACCCTCCTGCACACTAAACCAGTGTCCAGTTGGGATGTTTACAGCTTGCTTTCTGTTTATAGTTTTTCCCATCCTGGCCGCAGAAAGCAGAGTCCGGCTGGAGCTGTATTTCCACCGTGTTGTAACCCCCCTTGCTCTGCAGTGCTGGTGTATCTTCCAAATAATGACCTTGGAAATAATAAAGGTCTATCCAAGTGCATACCTCTATAAAGCAATTGCATACATATTCTTAGTAACTTTTCATAATCCTATTAAATGGCTTACTGTAACAGTCTAACTTTGAGAACACCAGGAAGAAAATTACTATGGTATGTCTATTTTGGCTTTTAAGGTGATATTTTCCTTCGTCATGCTCTGGGTGCTCTGTTTCAATCATAAGAGATGTTTGTAAGATACCAGGGCTTAAGTGTGATTCTTAGGAACGTTGTCCTTTTTAAAGAAATGCAGTTGTTTAGTTTCCCTTGGCACTTTCATTTATTTTAAAGTAACAAGTCACATAAAGTTGCTTTCTGGTAACTTCTGCCAACTACAGTGCATTGAATATTTTTCTAGAGAAAAGTTCTAATCTTTGTGATTTTAAGTTTTACTGAGAGTAGATTTTTTTCCTTAGTGTCTGCTTTTGTTTTCCAGCAGTAAAATTGAATGTGGGAAGCGCTGGCTGTGAGGTCCTAACAAACTCATTGCTCGGGTCTTGCTGATGACCTTACAGATGATCTACAAAAGGAAGATCCGTGGACCTTTGTTTTCCTCATCACCTCTGCACAGGTAGGACCTTACCATTTGTTCTGCATTCTTCACTGGCCTCGTGTCCTGACATTAGAAGCAGTGTACCTATGTTTAGGTGCTGGGAAACTCAAATGATAGAAAAGGAGTCTTGGCATAAGTGTTTGGGACCTATTTCTGTCAGTTCCTTGATGTGATGTAGCAGCTCAAACTGTAAGAGAGATAAATGGCTAAAGCAGAAACATGTTCAAAGTTACAGGGATATCTTTGGATTATAACAAGAGCTGATAGTATTTTAAGATAATACGAAATCTCATTTACAGGTCAAAGAACCCATTTGAAGTCAACAAAAGCTTTGGTATTGATTGATGCAAATCAGGCATATACAGAAAATGCTGCAGCTTGGGGAAGGATCCCAGCTGCTTTGGGTTCCCGAAGAGTTAAATCTGTGCCACTGGCATGTTAGTCTGAAAGGGGGTTGGCCCCCTTAGGAGCTGTGAGGGAGGGCTCATGCCCCCCTAACTCACAGAGAACCTGCAGTCAGAAGAGGATTGAGCTGATTTTGTGGTTGGTAGAGCCACATTTACCTAAGCTGGTGAACTAAAACCAGCAGTGGAGACAGGGCAGAGTCGAGGTGAAGGCTACTGCTTTCTTGAAGCTGAGACGCTTATGGGGACAGTGTGATAATGGTTTTGTTTGTTTGCTCCTGGAGAGAGCAATGCAACCCAAACACTTGTTGTTTTTATTTTTCCCAGAGGCATTCATAAAAAGAGAGATGGGAGTTTGCACTGTAAGAAACAAATCAGTTCTCTGTTGCTACCTAATACACTAAGTGGTCACATCCATCGAAGAGGGAGCTTTTGCCATTAAGATATTACAGATGACCAATGTATTACCCAAATGTGAGAAGCCATTTCATTGCTTTTTGCCCTGCTGATTTCTTCTTAATCTCATCCGTGATGGGCAAAAGACTGTAAACAGATGGAGAGGCCTCTGCCAGTTCTGTTAGACTGTGAGGCTGGATTAGAGCCAGTTGCTAGAAGTTTTTTTGCAAAGCATAGTGCTTTCCATCGCAATCAGACTTGAGCTGAAATACATTTCTGAGATCAGTGCAAATCTGGCACTGTCTTCTGTATCTAGGTATTCATGCATACAGCTGTTCAACTTCTGAATAATTTTAATTTTTGGGAAGTACTTAATTTGCTGCAAATGTGTTTACAGGGACTGGTTGGAACTTCTAGGCAGTGGAACAAAAAGGATTTTTAAAAATGTACTTCTGTATTACGATGTCCTTTCTCCAGTTTTGTGACATATATAAACTTATGGAGCCAATGGTTTGCTTAAGCTACTGGAACATATGTTTGTAACTGAAAATGTGATAAATTAACAGGCCATCAACTATTTATCACAGGGTGTGTTGGTCTTTACTATATTGATGTTCAGAAAGTTCTTAAATCTTTTTAAATGCTTATTCTTCATCCGCCACTTTGAATTGTATGTTGCTTTATGTTGCAGTGTTATAAAAAATGCTAATTTGATTGGAAATGGAAATGGGCACATTTTGTTTTTCTTAATAATAGCTTAAACAGTTCAAGGACCAACCATTCGAACTGAAACCAGCAGTAACTATATTATTAAGCTTTTTCTTAACACTAGAGGTGGACCAACACTTGATAGTGTCGAGCACTGCACGCTATGTACATGTTATTAGCAAATACAAAACACTGTGCTTTTCATTAGTCTCACTGCAATAGTAGCATTGTGGAGAAATCATTCCATGTGAAAGCTGTGCTTTTACCCAGCTGCTACAAAATGGTCATTGGCCACTTTCAGTTCTGTTTCAAGCCCCTTCTGTGATGTCTTGTATTATCTGTCTGCTTATTCCTTTCATTTACTTTAACTGTCTCCCTCACTTTTAAACTATTTCTGTTGTCTGAAGTTAAACTCTGGCAGATTTTGTTTGCATTTTCCTTTCCTCATGAGGGGATGTTGAGTAAGTATTTTATCATTACTATTAAATAGTGGCTTTTTGTAGTTACATATCTTATAGATGTGGCTTACTAGAGAGATCCTTCTCTTGTGAAGTTTTCAGACGAGTGGAAGCTCTTTTTTACAGTCCAACATCATTTGTAGTAAGTTAGAATGTCATTCTGCGTATTTTCCCTTCCCTTACAAGGAACACCACACTGATATTTTTATTTTAAACCAAGCACTCACTTTAGTTCATGCTATCTTATCACTTCTACAAAGGCAGTTGTGCATATCTATGATGTGTTCTGGATGCAGCTCTTCTCCCTCTCTTTTCTCCTTTTATTGTTCAAGATGTATTTTAAGGACTTCACATCACTTGAAAACAAGTAAGAAATCAGTTTGTTGATCTCCCTTCCACTCCCTCCGCTTCTGCATGACAAGTTGAGGGTAACTCTGGCGTCATTCAGTAGCTTTGCTTGCTGAGCTCACTCTGCTGGGGAAAGGTTGCAGATTTTTCTTCTCTGAAACAAACGCCAGGCTTAGCAGCTTTAGCAGCGCAGAGAGGAAAATCATTCTGCATGGAAGTTTTTTGTTTATATTTATTTTAGGCTGCTAAGCCAGATGCTGTATTCCCGCAACAGTGAGAAAGCTCAGGGATTCTATGTACCTCTTCTACCAGTGACACTGCTGAGAGGAAAATCAGTCAAATGGACAGCAAGGCACAAGCTATGTGCATGCAGCTGAGCACAAGAAAAGAGTAGGAAGAATATGAATAAGCAACAGTAAAGCTCTTAGTATATTTCTGGCACCATCCATTCTGAATATTTCTGGTGATCTGCTAATACGAATAAGCCTGCGGTAAAGTGGCTTCAGCATATAGAAATGGAGCTTTCAGTATTAGAAACTACCTTCAATTATTTTGTGATATCTCTGTCAAACTTGCCTTTAGACAGCTTTTCAATCCTTCTGTTAGATTTTCCTCAGTATTTGCTCTGAATGACTTGAAGACAGTGAGATAGAGGGAGGCATGGCACTGTTTTCAAAGTCAGAAAGCTGGCAATGGGAATGAAAAGGGGTTGGGTAAAGAGGTGGTGGTGTTTTTCCTTCTGGAAAAACCTGTCCATTCACTTCCCACTTCCCTGTCAGGTGAATATTATCTAAAAGAATCACAGTGGTGAAATGATACTTAAATGAACATCCCTGAATTCAAACCTAAACCAGACTGAACTTCATGTTGCTACTCTTACCTTCTTTAGCTGTTTACTGTTGGTGGAGATGCTTATTTCTTCCAATGAAACAACCAGCACTAAGCTCCTATCTACAATACTTTACATCATGCTTGAATAATTTAAAAAGATGTATTGGAAATCTTTTTACAGAAATTCATAACACCGCTATGGCTATGGTCTGGAGCATTTCAAAATGTTAGCTCCTTTGTCATTATGGAGGAGTTTTGGCTACACGGGTATTTTTTGTATTTACTCTGCTAATTGTACTTGCTTTTTACACACTTCTTGTTAAATTGAAGAAGTTGGTAGTGTCTTTGTCGCATTGTTCACTGAATTAAGAAGGTATTCGCATAATCTTTTTTTCTGAATAAGCTTGAGGTCTTCCAGAAATCAAGCTTCTTTTAGAGTCAAATGTAACAAGAAAAACTGATTATCAAATACAACCTGAACACAGTCACGGTGAGTTAGGACAAGGGTATGTCTTGTCCACAAGCAGCTGCACAGAACAGAAGAAGGGCTGGTATGTATGATAGTTCTGCTGACATTCTTGCATTTCCATCTGTTTTCAGATGAGAAGATTTACATAGCTAGATGTGGTTTCTGTCTATTTAGTAACCCTTTTTTTTTTTTTCTAAGTACTTGTTAAGTTTCCTCTTTGGCAACAAGTAGTACAGATGTGCTACCTGTTGTGTGAGAGCTGTCTCTGCTTCCAAAAGAGCTGAAAAGTGAGAGAAGTGTTAAAAACCAGCTGCAAATTACTTGATGTCTGGAAGGCTGCCATTTGAGTAGCCTTTTTAATTTTAATTCATATGCTGATTCAACAGACCTGCATGTTGTATGGTAGTAGGAGTACATTAAAAATGTGAAAGAAACCAGGCAGCTAAATTTTCTTCATGTGTCCAGATACCCAGACAATCATCAGTTAGGTGCTTGGGCTGCCCTTCTCCCCTTAGGAATTGTCCTGGTTTTAGGCTCCTGATGCGTAAATACTGTAAAAATACTTCTTTCCTGAGTTCAAATTTCAAATATTAATGCACTTCTACAGGCCCTCTCTTCCCTCCTGCCTGTCATGGACACCCTGGTCATTGTATTGATTTCATTAGTTCTCCAGAACAAGGGACTGGTATTTATAGGACAGTGGCACCCGAGTGTGTATAATGTATATATACACATATATAACTGAACTGCTGTTAAAAACACAGCTGTTCTTTGTTGATAGTCAAAGGAGAAAAACGTTTTCAACAGATGGTAAATTGGAAATTTTTCATTATGAAATTAAAAACTATACAGATAGTCTTCAGACTTCAAATTACAGAGGTGGAAGTAACAACGAGCAAAAAAACTCAGAGTTAAGTCTCTCTCAGAAAATCTGTGTGTATTTTCAGGCAGATTGAAAGAGACATTTCCATAACTGTAATTTATGCAATTCTGAATCAGAATTTAGATTAAAACTTTGAAGTGTCTGCTACAAAGAGCTGTGATGTTAAAAACTCCAGTTATTTCTCTGGGCCCTTGCACATCAGACAAGAGTTTTGATTGTAATGGGATTTTCCTTCTTTAAGATATAAGAAAAAATTGAGTTGTAAAGATTTATGTACTATGTCACAGCATTCTTAGAGATTGCTGTTTTTGTAAGATTGGTTCTTTTATGAAAGCATTTTTCTTCCACTCTCCATCAAAGTTACATTTCTGGCTCTGGAAGTAAGGTTGTTCCTGCTAGTGTGGTTGTTTTCTTTTTTTTTAAATAAATGTCACTCACACTTGGAGAGTGTTATTCTTTTGACTATTACCTAGCTTTATGATGCTGTCAAAATTATGAAGTATATTACTAAAGAATGAGAGGAATGGAGAGGAAAAAGGAATGAATTTATAACAGTGAGAACTGTCCAAAAGAAAACATTTTACTTTTGTTCATGAAAGTAATATTCTTATTTTACAGTGATCCTCTTAGAAACGAGAAAATATATTGGGTCGAGTCACATTGCTCCAAGCCTGTATGCTAGAGATTTTTCTGAAATATCATCTTCAGATTAAAATGAAAACACATTACCACCTCCTTTATACTTCCCCGTTCTCGTTAGTAGCGTGAGAGGTGCACATTGGAGAGCAGTGGTTCAGCCAGTGTGTCTGGAAATAACCTGCCAGATGTCCTCCTTGCCAGGCTGCAGGGAGGTCTTCAGGTAATTGCTGAGATTGACGCAGCTGCCACGGATGTTCTGCCAGTGACAGCTTTCCAATACTCTTTGGGTAGTCCAAATAAGGCTAAGACTAATTACAACCTATAATAATGCTGCCTTAAAATGACCAGGGATCTGTTTTTCCATTGCTTTCAAACCTGATGTTTCATGGTAGGTTCAGACAGCTTGTGAACCCCGGAAAAGTGTCCCTGAGCCATTTTTACAGCTCCATGGTTAGACGGTGTGGCTTGTGACATCAACCCCTTCTCTTTGTGCTGGGGAGGGGAGCTCCATCCACGCGTGGTCCTTGATCGGATAAGGTTCGACTGGTCTGGCTCTGCAAAAGCAAAAGGAGATTCTTGATCCAAAGCCCTTTATTAGGCCTAAGCTGAGCTGCAGGGTAAGCCTCTGAAAGCAATTTAAATTGCAGCTACTCTTAAGGATATATAAAGCTCAGCCTAAATGGCAACCCATTTCATGACACTTTAATGGTATGAAGTCTATAGCAGAGAGCTTATCAACTCATGGTGGTGTTTACTAAGCACCCAGATTGTGTGTGCAGTTACTTGTGGGTGAAGACAAAAACTAACAGCCTGTAATGACCCGGCACAGCTTTGAATATGAGACCCCTGAAAGAGATGCTATTTAAAGGTATTTATTGTATTATTTTTCTTATACCGAGCCATTTCTACAAACAGTGTTCATTACAGTACTACTTAATTTCCAGAGCAAAATGCTGGAAGCCATTCTGTTATTTATTAATCACAACATGCATGTATAGGCAATGAAATATTAATGCACAATTCCATATTAAAATATTTCATTTGAAGGTACAACAAATTTCAAGAATGTATAGTAGTTTCACAGTTTTAATTCTAAAGTGGTTTATTTGGTTTGGTTTTGTTTTGGTTGGTTGGTTTTTTTTTTCCAATATAGAAGTTGCTGGGTTGGTGGTTTTTTTACAATATAATGATGATCAAAAAGTTCATTTTGGAAAACACAAAAATGATTTTAAAATGATATGGCCAAGTGTGTGAATAGTAGTGTCATGCCTTGCTCACTGTTAGGACATGGGGAAAATGTCTTAACATTATCTGGATGTTTTGGAGGATGTTTAAGCATTGGTAAAGAAGGTGAAGTGGTAAACAATACTGAATGGTGTATTCTCAGTGTCATCGCAGACTGTCACTTGAAGTACACAGCACATTGCCAAAAGCTTTATTTGTATTGCAGTAGAAGATATCCAAAGGTGAAAATGAAGCAACTTTAGACTTGTGCAGTGGTATTTGCTGTCAGAGAACTGGGAATTAAGCAGATAATTTTAGTTGCACAGTTTCAACCCAAGATTTGGTACGGACTTCTTCAACTCTGAAACATGCTTCTTTCTAGGTAGAATTTTCCCTTAAACTTTTGTACTAGAACAACTAATGGCTAAAGAGCATTTGAGCATTTAAAAATATTTACATTATAAAATTCTATCTCTTCCTCTGCCAATGTATTTGATGTACCATAGGTCTTATAATAACCTTCTAAAGAGAAGTGTCATCTCTTTTCAGCTATGCCATCTAGTTAACAAGGAATTGAGACACAGCTCGGTGACATGCAACATTTCAGGCTTCTACTGGCTTAAGAATTACACCTTTAGTATGCAAATACCTCTCCTAAGGTAGTCCTGATTAAAGGCAAATTAAATAACCGTATGTGTCATTTAACGTCGATGATATGTGGAAACCTGTAGAACTATGAGATAATTAGTATGCTCTGTCTGTCTATCAGACAGAACAACACTTCTTATTGAAATCATGAATTGATGAAAGATTGGATTCTTCTGTAAGAATGAACTACCACTAGAATGCCCTTCCTGCCACATCAGTAACCCAGAAAATCTCTGTTCATTGCAAAACATTCGGGGGGGTTTGTTGTTTTGTTGGTTGAAGTTTGGGTTTTTTTCCCAGCTCTTTCTGCTCTTCAAAAGCATCCTCTTTATGACTGTGCTAGTAGTGTTATTACCTGAATCTGACAGCAGAGTTTCTATCAGGAGGCAATTGTCAAACTGTCTCTTTCTCCTTCCATCGTTGCATTTCATTCTTCCCACAGACTTTTCCCTTTGTTTTCTTTTATTTTTTATCCTCCAAACAAAAGCATTTCTCTCCTCCCCTTACCCAATGTAGTAGGCAAAGGAGGATTTTGTGCGTTTAATAAAAGGACTGCAACTCAGCCATTCATTTGTGGGAATTGGTATGCAACTCTGACATCATCTAAAAAGGTCCAACTGGATAATCAGAACCTCGCTTTGAAAAAGAGCTTATCTTAACAGCCAGACTGTGCTCTCAATTATATACTCTGCATAACAT
The DNA here is from genome assembly GCA_013399075.1 of Chloroceryle aenea. Classification (NCBI taxonomy): domain Eukaryota; kingdom Metazoa; phylum Chordata; class Aves; order Coraciiformes; family Cerylidae; genus Chloroceryle; species Chloroceryle aenea. The sequence continues at coordinate 328,367 of VWZY01000008.1, forward strand.
AAAGGTGGCCCTACACTGGAATTGTTTGCTTAGCTCTTGTCTAATTCCTCCTTTTTTTTTGTATAGTATTTTCTGCTTTTAAAACTTTCTGTTGGGTGACAATATTTTAGGTTGAGTTGTTTCCATTTGTTACTGGATGAGGTTAGCAGAGTGTGGAAGAAAAAAAATTAGTTTCCAGAATAGGATTTCTAATCTCTTGGAACTGACGATTACTGGGTTTATGTGGTAGATGGGGAGAGGTTAGCTCTAGAGAGGGCAGGGAAGAGTAACAAAGAAAGGAGCTTTGTGAATCAACTGAAGACGACTTTTATGAGAGAGAATGCTGGAAGGATTTTTTGCCTTTAAGTGCTTCTTTTAAAATGTCTCTTTAGTACTTTTTCCGCTACGCAAACATACATCTTGGACACATTTAAGGCCATTTCTCTGTCTGTCAGATGGGCGTGGCCACTCCTAATCACAGGAATCCCATTCTACAATACAAATGAACGTGAATGCCTACTCCACTTCACATTTCCAGCCTCAAAAATGCTGTGATCTGATTTGTTTCTTGCTGAATCCTACCTCAGCCCTGGTCCACAGCCAGTATGCAGCTGTTCAGCTGGTGTCTGAGGGAAGGGTTGGCTGTTTCAACTGGTTGCTTTGCAAATACCTCTCACTACATTCAGTTGTTAAGCAACTACTGTTTTGCTGATTTTAGGGAATTGGATTAAACTAAGAATTTTGTAAAAGGTAATTATGATGAAAATTTACATTGTAAACTCACTGAGGAGATTCTTTCTGCTAATTCTTCGTCCTGTGCCATACCCAGTATCATGTGAGGCTGAGCTCTTCACACATTAAAGTTTTCGAACACTTTAAAGCAGTACAATCTTTCTATAAACAAGGTCTACTCTGTACAGGGAATGCTAACATTTGTTTATATTCTTATACCTAGTACCTTGTTTACCTAACAAAATCTGACTCCTGTCTGTAACTCCTCTCAGCAGTGTTTGTATCTGAGAAAGCCTGCAGCATTCCTTTGACTGCAATACTGGTGTGGTTCTGGATCTTAGCTGGGACTGGTGCCTGCTACAGAGACAAAGGAAAATGCTTCTAATGTGGCAAATAATAGAAAGTAGATGAAGAAACTGCAGCTTCATCCTTCATAGTATGTCAGTGGTATTTGTGTAATTATCCTGCTTGGGCTCTGGGTACCAAAGCCAGGATAAATAAAGAAAATTCTTTGAGAGATTACGGAAGAAAGATGAGCGGTACGAGGGAGCAGACCGACGTGCTTCAGTGCCTGCTCGGTCCCTCTGTTCGTAACCTGGCTGACAATGACAAACAAAACTGCGTGGTATACTTCCTAAGGATCACTTCCATGTAAATCCTTTCGTTTAATTCCTCTTCAACAAGAAAAGATGTCCCCAAAGATTATTGCTAACAGATCCATCAGCAATAAAATAGCAGTTCACTGGTTGAGAGAGTAAAGCAATGGTTTTGTACAGGTCCAATAGGAAATTTAGTTTTACAGTCTCCAAATTTTTCATTAAAATACCCAATTCAATTTATTTCAATTAATGATATAATACTACTATCAACCAGACTTTAAATCTTATAATGCTATCTCATTTTCTGAACATGGAAATAAATAACATTTTTTGAGAATTGCTGTATAAGTGAGAATACACTAAATATTGACTGGTTTCACTACAGGAGAAAAATGGAATGCTTTTAACTCATTTAAGCAAATCAGCAAAAAATTGTTTCAAAGCTTTGCTTTAATTATTCATTGGTATTTGGAAATCATCTCCCAGTGTTTTACAGTTTAACCTCAGGCTAGTTTTCACTCTGCAGGTTTTTGCGTACCTATGTCTTCCGTAAAATTTCTTTGAACTTCTGTTTGTAAAGGAAGTGAAGAATCGACTCTCATAACTATATTTCCATGCCATACTGACAGAAAAATACCTCACTCTTTCTTTGTTACTTTATTACTTTCTGATTTTTTTATTTACTCCCACAAATGCATAAAATAAATACAGATGGAAGTTCCGGAAGTGTTTTCTAGTTTAATCACCACTATCCATTCATTTCAAGCCTTTACAGCTGTAAGACTCCTTAAATTCTCAATTCAGACAGCGCTAACAGATGTTTTTAACACGCTGCAAAAAATGGTAGCAATTACACACTGGTTTCAGATTTTTCAATGGCATTGATTTAAATATCAGCTTAAAGGAGTTTCTTCTCAATTTTTGATAAAATCTTGGCTCTTATATAGAAAATGCCAGATTGACTACAAGCATCTTGAAATTGTTTTAAGTTTTTTTTAACAAGAAGATGGTGGTAATTGAGATTAGTCTCTGATCTGAGAAGTATGTCTTATGGCAGTAGACAATAATTATTTCCATGCAGAAGGATGTACTAAAGAGTTCACAGCTTTAAAGAAGCTGGTTTCATATGTTTTCTCTTTAACAACTTTTATTGAGAATGATCTTCTGAAAACTAGCTAAAATATTTAGCTGTTCTGGGCACATTAGATGATTCTACTTGAATTTCTCTCCTAAGTCTCTTTGTTTTGATGAGAAAATTGCTGAGCACGAAGTATCCCCTTAACAATTCTGTTTGTGTCTGAAATTGATTTTACTCTAGATGGTCTTTTAAAACTTGATTGATAAGATAATCTTTTCATCATTTCTTCTCAGACTTTTAACTATATCTCTTAATTTTTGCTTAACCGAAGCAAAAAGCAGTTGAAATTCTCACTCGTATCAGCATTCCCACGTTTCTGCATGCTGCTGAGATTCCGTGAGGAAAAGCCTCCTGTGAAAAAATGGGGGAGTAGCCATTGGGTGTTAGTGGTGAATTCTTCCCATCTCCTGCTCAAACAGCTTCGTACCCAGAACACAGCTCCTTCGAAAGGTTGAATTCTGTCTGTCTGCCCCAGAGCATAGATGAAGCAGGTCTGATACCCTAAGGAAGCAGTTATTTGGGTGAGCAGATAGGCATAATCAAGCCTATAAAGAAACACTTAAGAAGAGGTTGGGCTTGCAATAAAGCAAAGACAAATAATTGGAGCACAACAGTGGAATCCTCAAATAGTAAAATGGGTAAGGCAATAAAATCTTTAAGTGGAGCTGTCAGGGGACACAGCATAGCTGGAATAAGTATTATTTGCCCAGTATTCATAATTCATTATTTAAGATAGCTATAAAGACTTTTAATATGCTGGATAACAGGTCAAAGCTGCAGTGTCGTGCTTCAGGTGATAAAATGAAGTTGGTTATAATCAATGACCTTTTGATTAAAATGGGCCAAAAGAGGAGTAACAAATTTCCTTGTAGTAATTACTGTAGTCTATACACATTTTTTGTTGATTTTTTAAAACCAGTGAATGTGATACTGAGAAGTGTTACCACAAGTTCAATAGTCTAAATTAGACTACTTTGCTATATTTAAAATTGTGTGTACTAGAACTTGAAAAATATCTGTGGGGTTTTTTTAATTTTCAGGTAATATGTGAGGAACGGCAATAACTACTAGTTAAGGAAATGCAGTAGTCCACTAATATGTTACTCCCTGTTAACACAGATAAGCTTTATTGGGTCTGAGCCTTCTTCCAGACCTATTTCCTGATCTGAAAATGGTGCTCTAATATTTGATTGAAGATTAGTGCTCCATCTGTGAAAGAAATAGATCTCTTCATACTGGCTGCCCTTTCATTTTTGTAATTCAGAACAACAATCTGTGCCCACTCTATTAGAAATTTGACCCATAATTCTTTGGAGAAAGCAATGATGAAAGTTGAAGTGCGTACAGATCTTTTAGCCTTAACACATCTAGGAATAGAATCTCAAAAATCAGGATGTTCTAGACAGTGACAAAGTGTAAATATTTGAAAGTTGCAGAGAGTTGTAGAGGGAGCAAGCAAGCAGAAACTGACAAGTGCTACTAAATTTAACATGTACATTTACTGTATGAAATTCTCTCTCCAATAATGACAGGATAGTCTTTGCATCATAGCCACAGACCTTAGCATTACGAGACGCTGCCATTAGACAGGTAATAGTAAAAAATAATATAATAAATGCTGAGGCATTGGAATGCGATAGACTTCAGACATGATTGCAATTTGTTCTTATTCATAATGTGAACATTGTGTGAAACACAGTTGGTCATTTCTGTGTGACAGAATCAGAACTGTGCTGTAAATGACAGGGATGCTTTCAGCTCTCTAAATGGGTAGATGCAGGGAAATGAAACTACTGGTCATTTCTGTAGTAATTCTTTATTTGCCCTCCATGAGAGAACACAGCTAGGAACAAGTGTTGACAGCAGACGGGGCTTAGTTCTCAAAGCACTGAGTAAAGCAAAGCTTGGCCTGAGACAGACTGGGAATCTGGGCAGTCCTCCACAGAAAGGGCAATTCCTACTGAAGTTCAATTAGCTACATTTGGCTTTCCAAACTGCTAGAGTTCAGCCAGAGACTTTGGTTTCCAAATGGCAAGCAAAGAACAGGAAAATATCCCTTGCTTTTTGTTTCTCCCTCTCCGTCTTTCACGTTCTTTCTCCCTCTCTCCTTCTTTTTTTCTGTCCCCACCCATCTGGTAGACTCTCAGGTTAATACCTGCTGCTTATCAGTAGCAGAGTAACTTGCTGTTGGTCTGATGGGACCAGAACAGTCTAGACCAATAAACCTTCATTTCTGTCTTTGTGTTTCTACACTTGTTCAGTGGTAGTGCATTCACATCCCTGATGATGCTCCTGGAAAAGTATTTAAATAATTAATTAAATAAAATACATATAATTCAGTGGGGTTTCTTAGGTACTTTAAAGTGAAATATGCACTTAATCTCCCTAACAAAATTGAGGCCTCTAGCTTTATTTAGAAAGCTGTGCTTTTGGGAGGAAGAAGCCCGACTGCTCTTAAAAACAAAGTGACAAACTCTTAAGCGTGGTCTTGGGTCTACTGTGTGCCTTTATGCCCTGGCTTTCCCAGTGAATGTTGTAAAATTCAGTTTAGATCTAAAGCAAAACCCCAGCATTAGCAAGAAATATGATGATGGTACCTTATTAATGAAGCATTTAGCCTTGTCTGGCAATAAATCTCAAAACCTGCTGTGCTGAATCTCTGATGGATGGACATTCTGTGGAGATGTCTCTCTATAGTATGTATAGGATACAGACTGCTGTTTCCAGAGGCTTTGTACATAACTTCCATAGCTAGATGCAATTGTGCATTACTGTCTCATTAAGTTGTTATACCCCGTCATCAGAAAAGTCTAGTGAACTTCTCTTGAGCCACAGCAATTTCATAAATGAGAGAGGTGAGAATAATACAAACCAAGTGAAAAAAATAAAAAAAAGAATACAGTGCTTACAAAATGATCTGCCTGCAGAGTTTCTGGAATCTCTCCAAAGGTAAGAGAGAGCAGCTAGAGTGCTTTTAATCACAAAATCCTATTCCAGCAGTTCATTTCTGTTGCAAGTGGGCCAGATCAGTGTTACTTTGCTCGAGACTTTAGCTCACAGTTACTAACTTTGTAAAGAACACTCAGAGCCCATGTTCTGCCATGGTCTCCTCTGTCCTTAATTTACAGAAACACAGAAGATGTTTCTACCCACAAGCATGCATCCTGTACTGTTCCTTACTTCCTCCTTCTCTTCTTAACCACTGAGATCTGAAAATAATTCAGTAGTTTTGAACCCAGCTTGCAGGCTGGTGGTTGCAGAAAACCAGTGAAGACTGAACAGTGAATGGAGTGTGGACTGTCTCAGGTTCAGAGCTAGCTTCTGTAGAACTGTACAGCAGAACAACCTCGGGTGCTCCCAGTGCATCATACTACAAATTCAATAGGCTTTGTATTTCCATCCCTGTTGATACTCCCGGGTACCTGGATAGAGACAGTGATGACTGGAAGCCTTTGCAGGTATTTGCATCTCTTTTATCCAAGATAGCTTAGCACCATGATGAGGTTTTCTTAGGTCCAAATCAAAGGATGCTGGGTTTTAAATGCTGTCTTCGGGTGCTAATTGGCATTTATTCAGATCTTTGCCTTGAGCTTCTGTCTACTTGACTTTCCTGTTTCTGACTGTAAGTTCCTGTCTGGGACACATGACCTGAAAAGAAGAACCACATCAGCTAGGGTGTGGATGGGAGGGAACTGAGAGTTCAGAATTACTTTCAAGTTAAGATAAAATTTCTAAAAGCCAGGTTCCTAAACAAAGTGTTAATTGAGCCACTCCCTTTTGAAGAAGGATAAATGGTTTCTTTCCCACCTACTTGCCATTTATTTAGTGGATTTAATTATCACCTAGCCAGAAGGCAGAGCCACTATTACACCTAGCCAGAGGGAACCAGAGGGAAAAGTAGACACTTTAATAAGCTGGAACAGAAGTAGGTCAATGAAAAGTATATGTATAATTTACTAGTGGGCTTCTGTGTGTGTGTATATATACATGAGATTAGTGGACTAAAGGTGACATTGATTGTTGAAGCTTAAAACATCAAACTTCAGTTACTTAAATGGTGTTTTGTTTCCTTTTCACCTTTATCATAGTATGCCTTTACACTGTCTCATGCTGATTTAAATCTTTAGTAGCTTATTTATTACTTTTGTTACTACAGTGTCATATTGAAAAAAAAGTTATACATGGATTCCAACTTACTAGGTCTTTTTGTAACACATTACTATTGTATCAATTTGGTTTTATTAAAGTGGTTGGTTTGTGCTAACACTTTATTTTTACAGTCTTGAACTATAGGGTATCTCTATAATATATCTTCATACTTTTATTTCATAAACAAGTGTCTGTTCGGGTTAAAAGTAAGAAGAATTTTCATGTTCTTGGAATCTTCAGTAGTGCTTTGTTCATGTGACACAACTCACTGCTTTTGGATTAGATGTGTGGAAAAGCAATGGAAAGAAGAGATAATTAGCACAGCAAAAAGTTACCTTAGGTTAGTCTGTGACTGAACAATGTTCCACAGGAGGAAGGTCTCCACTGATTTCAGAAAACCAGTTTAAGTAGCCCTTAACACCATTTTCGTGTGTATTTCAGAGTTCTTTTATCTTTCCCTTCTGTTTCTGTATTCATGTTACAGTCTAGCTTCCCCAGCTGTAAGCTGGACACTCTGTAACTATCCAGCATACTTCAGCGAGCTAATATTTACAGCATAATATTTATTCCTTCTCACATTTGTTAGTCAACTTCCTTGGATATGTTTTCCTTAAATAGGACACTGAGAGATTAACATTTGCTTCTCTTAAAGGGAGGTCACGCTATGATAGCAAGGACCTCATACCCATTTTGTGTTTGATACTTGTGGGATGTGGCATGATAACTTCTGACATCGTTTATTGCAAAGAAAATAGGTGAATAAAACAACCAAAGGATCTGAAGTTGCTATCTGAAATGCAGGCGATCGTGCAATAAATTGCTTGTCTATGAGAGCCCCAGAACATCATCTCCTTACTTTCCCCCCAGTGCTGGCCACAGCATACTCTTCAAAACCATGCAAAATGCAAAACTGGGAAGAAAAAACCCCAAACGCATTACTTTAGTATACACAAGATCAGTACAAAAGATTTGTGTTCTGCCTCACAAATCAAAATAAACAAAACCAAGAGAATCAGCTTGTGACCTGTCTGGAGTCAGGGAGGAGGGGAGAACCGGCCAGGAGGTACTCCTGCTGATCCCCATGTCAGCAGCTGATGTAGTCATCAGCAAGGAATGCACACATCCAACACGGGAGAGATTTCAGTACTGCCGTGAGGGGTGCCCCAATACCTCCCCATTTGTCACGGGACTTACGTGAACAGGAAATCCGGTGCTTCTGAGGTACTGAGAATAGAAGTGCAGAAGGCAAGCATCAGAAGGAGGTAGAAAACCTTTCTAAGGTCTTGACTGGTAACTGGCAGGAGCTTGTACACCTGCTATTATAACAAATTCCTACGGAACAAACTGCTCTGCCCCTCCCACAAGCCAATCCATCCTTCCTTAATATTACCAACAACATGGTTACCTAAGGACTTAAATAATCCCTCTTTGCCATACTAGTGCCTCCTGCATAGTTTATAAAATCTTCCATTTGTGCTTAATCAAAACGTGATTTCCTGGAAACTGCAGACTTGAAAGTTTCCATGTTCACATACAGAAACCATTTGTAGGCAGTGTTTCTGTGTTGTGCACGATCGACCGTGAGAACTGTCCCCGACAGCCTCCGCCTTTGCTTTACCAATGCTGTCTTCTCAACATCAGGATTATTAATAGAAGGTTCCTCTCGGACTTAAAATCTTTGTAACCTTTTACAAAGCACTAAAGTTTCAGCTTAATTTTTCAAACATATAATTTACATGAGCTCAGCTGCAAGCATTAGTACAATTACGTACTGTGTACAAACAATTATGTGCAAATATGTAGTACAGTTTGGGGGAAAAAATAATTTAATTATCTCCTGGGGGGTAATATTCAACTAAGTCTATGTTACTGGCAACAACGCTGAAGAATCATCTTTGCTCTGTGCATTGAGCTTAACTGGGCTGATGAAGGCCAGTGGGACAAGAGTTAAAATGCTGTGCAGTATTCATTTAAACTCCAATTCCCCCAGTGCTAAAGGCATAATTATTTTCTCTGGAATTCAGATTTTTGTTCTTTTCTCTAAAGCATCTGATAAATTATTGTACCTTTCCTGCTGTCATCTTAAAGGCTTCAGGTCTGACTTTCCCATGTAATTTGCTTACTCTTTGTATAATTTTTTCTTTAATAACATATTTTCCAATACAAGTCAGTTACTTCTCCTGAGTGACACCACTTTAAATGGGATTACATTGTAGTCTGCATTGATTTGTTCTAGTTTACTGATTCCCATTAAACAAACAAACAAACAAAGTCTGTTGTAAGCTAATTTCTAATTTTGTTAATGCCCTAAAATCTGGTTTCTTGAGATTGTATACCTTTCCACCACCATACTGTATTGATTCATTCCCTGCAGTACTAAGTCCAAGTTGATGCTGATTTCTGGTTTTGGGATTTCCTACTTAAGTTCTTTCTAGTTCCCTACAGGCCAAAAGAACAATTTCTTCTGCAGCTTCAAAGGTTAACCAAAATAAGCTAAGAGAGAAATAAAATGTTAGGTTGCTAGTAATTTCTAAATGAGATGTCCCATAAATTCAATACGTTGTTGTTTTAACTACATAAAAAGGTTGAGACTGGTTGTTTTGGCTTTGTTTTAATATCTCTTTAGTGAAATGCAATTGTTATTCAAAGTAGTTCTTCCTTGCTGGTGACCAGTTATGAGATCCATGTTCAAGTTTTACACATTAAATCCTTAGGCTTAAAAGCTGCTTATTTTTTTCTCCTTATCACAGTCAGAAGACTCCACACTGCAGCAAACAGCCATCCAAAAATACTGGAAGATGTTTTAAAATTTCCATTTCTTTCTCTATTTTACAGCAGCAGTGAAAGTAGAGCTGTTAATAAAAAATCATTTTTGCTTGAAGTTTAGAAAGAGCTGGTGCAGCCACTGGGCCCTTTCCCAGGAGCCATTCTATATCCTGAATTATTCTCACTGCTGGGGAGGACCAGAACAGCAAATGGTTTTAAGATGCAACAGTATGGAGGATTTGCACAATGAGATAATGATATTTTTGTTTGCTTTTCTGCTCTTTCTTAGTAATTACAAGTGTTTGTTTCTCTATTTTCACGCTCCTGGGCACTGGATTTATGTTTTCACAGCATTATCTACAGTGACCTTAACATCCTGTTCCTACGTACTTGTGGTTGGCTTATCACTGGTAGGTAAAATTATTTTTTTCCCTCGTGCATCATTTTACAACTACCCTTCCTGAATTTCATCGGCCATTATCTCACTCAGTTGCTTGGTTGCAAGTTTTTTCACAGTTCTTCACAGTCAGTTCCTATCTTTACCACCGTGAATAACAGTAGTCTCCTGAAAGTTTGTCATCGTGCTCTTCACTCCTTTTGTCAGATAAGTTAAAAACATGCTGAACACCATGGTCTTTAATAAATCCTGTTAGACTCTGCTGAGTATCTCCCTTCAGAGAGAGAAATGTCTTTTAAACTAGCCTTCAATATCTTTTTTCTTAATCAGCTACTTTATTCATGCAAGGACTTCCTTCTCATGACTGCTTAGCCTATTTGAAAACCTTGTTGAAATATTATTGCAGAAGGCCTTTTGGAAATCCATGTATGCTACAGCAGCCTGATCTCTCTGGTCCATATTCTTCTTGACTGTGGTATTACTGACTGTAAATGTTTACAATGTATTTTTAATACATGCCTTGCCTTTATATATACCTTGTTGTTTCTTCTGTAATAGATCCTATTTATTATGACTTCAATAATTCTGGTTGTGTGTTTTTTTAATAGTTTCCAACAATTTATCTGGAGCAGATTTCAGAATTAATAATTGGTAATTTGGAAGTAGTTTTCCAGAAACTTTTAAAAATCAAAATTAGTCTTTCTAGTCACCTTCCAGTCTTCCGCCAAGAAGGTGGTTTTGCATGGCATTGTTGGTTCCAATGTGGTTCTAAACCATGCATGGTTCTAAATAACTCTGTTATTTAATCTTTAGGCCCTAAGTGCAAGCCAGCTGAATTTGGTGTGGTGATTGCTGTTCATGCTGCCCTAAGTCTTTGATGTGACACGTGAATTTGGTGCAGGTCCTCTGACTCACTGCCTGTAGAAGGACTTAGAGTACTTTTTCTGATGTGGGAGCTTTATCTTCTGTGAGTGTTTCTTTGCTTCAGTACATAGAAAGTTTTACTTAAAAGAAAGTGAAGCATTCCAAGAATTGCTTCCTAGTACAGTAAAAAAGTAAGAGTACTTTTCAATTTCCACTTCAGAGCAGCTGCGACCTTGGTGGATTTTGGACAGAGCAGTAAATAGCCACAGTGTTTTCAGTCATTTCAATTGCCTTCACAACAGCTTCCCAGGGAGTTAAAATACAAGGTCATAGCCTTAAAATTATCTCACTTTCCTCTTTATCCTTTTCCAGCTTACTAACCAGTAAATAAAAGTTACCCAGTTACACATCTCAGAGTGAGTAACTGGGTCACTCCTTCAAAGTTAATTTCCGATGGAGGCTCGTTGCCCTGCTTTACCTTGTCATGCTTTTTGAAGGTGGGTGGCTGTTGGCCTCTTCTCCTCACTAACTACTGACAGAACCAGAGGAAGTGGTCTGAAGTTGCTTCAGGGGAGGCTTAGATTAGATATTAGGAAGAAATTCTTTACAGAAAGGATCCTGAGGCC
>VWZY01000008.1:339815-357977 GCA_013399075.1 Chloroceryle aenea
TTTTTTTGGTTTGGTTTGGTTTGGTTTTTTGTTCTTTTTGTTATGGGTATGGTTGGACTTGGTGATCTAGGAGGTCCTTTCCATCCATTAATATTCTGTGAAGGAGCAGACCCTTTGGAGCAGGACATGCTCTGCAGTTCAGCTTTCACTACAAAGTACTGGAGACCGGCTACACTCAGTTTGGATATTTTTTGTCATCTCCATTTTGGGAGGGGGCTGGGAGTGTCTGGGCTCTTGAAAGGGTTTCAAATCCTCTAGTGAACAAAAAGATAAGATGATGACCAACCATGGATCCTCAGATGATTGGCTTCCCTTGTTTTCTCCTTTCTGGAGTTCTGAAAGGAATCTAATAGTATAACTAGTTTTGTTCAACTGTTTGATCCTGTACAGCTGATAAAATGATGTGGTACGACCTTAGAAAATTTCATTTCGACTCCTCTTTCTTGATTCACCTTATTCATTTTGAACTGTGAAAGTGTCCAGCCATCTATTTCCTTATAAAAAAGGAGTAGAACAAATGTATTCTCTCATATTCAAACGAGCTTTACTGCCCACCTCCCACAAAGGCAAAGTGCTGAAACTTAAGATGTGTATAGGAGAATTCAAAGAAAAATTGTATCAAAGCTGACGAACTGTTTTCTTAAAAGAAATCTAAGATTTAAGTAAGCTTTTTCTAGTACTTCTATGGAGGAGAAACCCAAGTGCATCAAACAATTGATGCATTCTGTTTTGAGAGTCGTATGACTGGTAGCAAATTATAATTCCTAAACATTTAAGTTTGTCCTGCTTGGTTTTTTTTTATAAAGCATATGCAACATGTAACTAAATCTGAGATGACATCCTTGGTTGCAAATGCGTCTTGCAAAAACCAGAGCTGTGCAGGAGGAAATTAAGTAAACAGTCATTCCAACCATATAGCTAAGTAATGGGAAATGTTCTTCCTGCTAATTTACACATGCAAATTAGATCAGGCTCTTGTATCAATAAATCAATACAGCCTAATGAATTCCTTGGGTGGAATTCAAATATGGCTAACTGTGAGCTGAGTTTGTTTGCAAGAAAACAGTCTGTACCTTGCTTTTGATGGAGGTTTCAAATTATTCTGAAAGACAGTGCTGTCTTTAAGTGGATAGGGGTGTTACCATCACAAAACTCACAGCATTATAGCAAACACTTTATTTTGAGTAATCACTAAATGTTCAGCCAGGAGCTGAAATGTGAAGCACTTTTTTTTTTTTCCTATTGCTTTCTGACCTGAGCATTCCTGTCAGTTTTCCTGCGAAGTAGCTGTCTCAGTCAACTCCTGTGGCATTTCCTCCTGATGCCTGTATGTTATTCACGTTGCTACTTCACCTTCCCCTTCCTTCAGTACCCGCACACCACTGGATGGCTGCAGGCAATACGGTGCTGTCAGTCACATCCTTTCCTTTTTTCTGCCTTCAGTGAACTCTGGTTTACAGACCTGAATAATCATTCCATTCAAAACTTATTCAAGTGACAAAGAATTAATGAAGTTATAATTTTCTGGGTTTTATCTGATTTATAAGAGAAATGTTCACTCAGCTATTTGTTACTGTCTCAAGTTAACAGTCACCATCCTGCCATTATCCTTAGTGATGTACAAGAGGTTAGTATCTTAAATATAGGTATGGATGCCTAATATAAAGTCTGTGCTTCAAAAAGTACTGCATCGATCGCTCTAAATATAGTGACGCACTCCGTGGTTTGTGAGAAAGTCATATTGACATTTTATGTGTTTTATATAATAGACTGCACTTAGAGCAAATTGAACAAGATTTGTTCCTTTAGTGGGTAATAGAGTTTTCTTTGTCTAGCTGCTTTTAGTGGCATGGAAAGTAAGCTTGGGTCATCTCAGCTGGTAACCTCACTCAATATTGCAGGATGTATTGATTTAATTATATGAAAAACATTATCTACACCGAGATATTCTACATTATAGATACCTTGAATTTTCTATGTAGTAGTGAATTCGGTGATCATTTATTGTTTGGATTAAGTTTCCTCTTTTTCTTTTCCCAAGAGAAATGAAATTTACCCAAATAATATTACCCAAAATGTTTTACAGTTATATGACTGTAGGTATCATCCCCAACAAAACTATGGATACTACTCTTGTTATTAATGTATCTGAAACCAAGTGTGAAGCCCATAGGGTGTGACCAATTTGTCTGTTACCATTCAATTCCCTCATAGCTGTGAGCCCTTCAAACTAATCCACAAAAAGAATTTAGAGTGAATAGAACCATGTACTGAATTCCTATGTTGGGCATAATGGCTTTTAAAAATCCAGAGCTGACAATTATGGACAAATACATCAAATTGAGTATGTGCTGCTTCTGCTTTACATAAAGGAGAAGGCTCCTAAAGTTTGGGGTGACTGATATTGGTATGACAAATGTGGTGCAGGCTGACTCTCAGGCAAGCTGTTCTGCAAAAGCTTTTTTTAATAGTGTTTAATAGTATTCATTATCCATTTCACTTTAAAATGCTGGCTGAAACTATAAATACTGTGATGTTTCTTACAAGATAAATATCAAGTTCTTGGTTTTCTCTTGCCAGTGAGCCAGTCTAGCTCTGTAACTACTAATACACTTTATTTTGTATCTATTGAATTCAGCTCACTTTAACATGCAAAGTAGAAGACAAATTTCAATCTAAGCTCTCCATCCTGTACTAGAGCCAAGTTACATTGTAACCTGGACAATTGCACGAGAGCTTTCATGGGTGTTATCTGCCTGGAATACCAAATGCTGCTTATTTCACTCATTTATGTCTGCATTTCAAATTTCTGCATATTCAGGTCACCTCTACCAATACAAAAATGTTGTAGATCAATACGTTTGTGATATTCGCTCTGTGCACTCCCCACCGTGCCCGTCATGCCTCAGCTTGCCTCGCTGCTCTTTCTCCCTTTTCACGTTACCTCATCTGATCAGTACTAAAGTTAATTGAAACTGCACATAAGCAGAAGGTAAGCACATGAATGTATCTTCACCTTAAACAGTGGGGTATGGATTGTCTCTGAGCTGTAATTTGCTTGGGGTTTTGAGATGCTTTTGTAAATTCAGCGTTTTGTGCTATTTGTCTGTCTTGGTTTGGTTTTTAAATATGAAATCACCATTCACCCTTGAAGCCACCTTCACAGCTGTTGAAAAGTGCAGACTTCATCAGCATCATACTAAAATTGATTTTACAGGCTGATATTCATGAAGGTTTTTTTAATTGCTTAGGAAGACAGCATTCTCTCTCACGGTGAAATTTAAGGAGAGATAACAGTACTTGGGCCACAAATAAAACCACCAAAGATCACAAGGGTTTCTGTAAAATCTTGAAAGAAAGCTTAACTAGCAACTGACCTAGTGAAAAATTCACAGTTTTATAATGTAAAACTTTGAGTTCAAGGAACAGGGCTCCTTTGCTGGTACTTGATGATCAGTGTGGTCAAGGATGATGGATTGTTTTATTGCAGATAGCTGATCACAGTCAACATTTCTCAATCAGCCTGAAGTGAAAGGCATAAAGGAGTAGAAAACATCAGGTTAGAAAGGATATGATAAAACAGTTTAAGAATGGTTGGGTCTATAGAAAGAAAGAAAAGTTCTGAATGGCAAACTGTATCTGTCTCGGGATACAAATGTTGCAGCTTGGAAAAATCTGTATTTTGTGTATTTTAAAGTGTTTCTGCAAGGCTTTTTAGGGCGAATTTCAAGAACTAGGAGAAGATCACTCCCAAGGTCTTACACAGTAGCTGATTCCTTTTGGACATATATCCTTCTCCTTTACCAAGATATTCAAAGCAATACAGCTCTCTTAAAACAGAAGAAAACAACAACAACCAAACAAAAACCAACACAACACCCACCCACACCCCCTTTCTCCTAAACAGACCTATCACAGAGAAGAGCAGCAGTATTTTTTTCCCTTTGGAAAAGAATGAGTCTCACAAGAAAATGGAAGCAAGCATTGAAAAAGCCACAGAACAGCTCTGAATCTCTGTCAGCTCTGGAGATATCTGGCCCCTCATCAGCAGATGTGCCCTGTGTTTAGCCCACTGACAGTATGCCAGGAACTGTTGTGGAAGTTATAAGGGATAGTGCAGGAGGAGCAAGATGAACTGTCTGAAGCACAGGTGGAATAACACCAGTCTTCATAGGAAAAGATTTGCACCTGTCAGCCACTGGAGAGCAGAACTAGTTCAGAACTCTAAATCATCCTCCGTGAGGGCCAAGGGCATAATAAATCTGTTACCTATTAACTGTATTTTACTGAAAGGATGTAGTATAAGAAGAAACTTTGCAAAAGCACTGGTAACTCAGGTACACTGAATTTGTCTGAATCAGTGATAAGCTGCTGCTGTGTTCTTAGCATTCCTGTTTGCTCATTTTTACTAGGCCCATATTCATAGTAGGATAAAATAGCTGTAAGGGTTGTGGTGGTGTGATAGGCAAATCTGGCCATCACGGAAGTGTCTTAAGTTCCACTTAAGCTTGTTGAACAGAGATTTGTGCTGCATCCGAGACTTCTTTGGTCCATGTAGTCCTTTCCTGTCCTCTAACTGTTCTGGACTCAAAGAAATGATGGATCAGCTCTTATATTTCCTAAAATCAAATGTATTGAGCCTTCACCTCACGCAATAGCACATTGTCATTTTCTGTGTGGTTCAAACACCACAGTGCATAAATTTTCTTTAATCTTATTATCCTTGAGAATATTTGCAATGAAATTGGTGAGCTATTTTCAACTGTTCGTTCTGTGCTTTGAAAGTTGGAAGGTTAATTTTGAATGCACATCCTCTCGACCAGTAAAATCTGTGCTTAGAGTGATTATTTCCAAATCCCTGCATGTTCCAGCAGGTTAGTACATGAATAGTGTGAGGCATCTGTTAAATTCAACCTAATTACATTTAAACAAGTGTCTCGAGAAAGGTGAGAATTGAGAGGGACAACTGAGGTACAAAGGGAAACAGCCTCAAGTGTGATACATTATCTGAATGCTGCATCCTGCCCCTGCTGTCTAACAGAATTTGGTTTACAAGAAGTGAAGGACAGCGAAAGGGCCATTCAGTAATGCCTCTGCAGCTTACTGCTGAAATAGTCTTGCCTTTTCACAAGCTTGATGATATTTATGAGATTTTGTACTCTTTTCTAAATGAATTTCAACTTCAGGTTAATGGTAAGACACAGATTCTGGGAAGGGGGTGGTGGTGGAACTGAGAGGTACACTGTATTTATCTTCACAGTCTTGACTGCAACTTAGGTTGTTTTTCTCCTCTCTTCCTAGCTAGCTTCATGTGCATTCTCAGTTGAGTAGCCTGCTTGATTATAATCTTTATGATTAAATGACTGATCCTTACTGTGAAGGTTATTTTGTATTTTTGTGGCTGTTTGAACGTGGCACTAGCAAACAGTCTGCTCCCTGCAGTGGCACTGAAGGCTGGAGTGTTATTTTAAATGCATAAGGATAGACCCTGCAGTGCAGTTACGCTGCACAGAGTAGAAAAGCCACATAAAGCCTCGTGCATGGCATTAAAGCAACACAGGGACAGGGCTGACTTATTCTTAGCTTTTCCAAGGGGAAGAATATGGAACACATAGCCAAATATGAGTGTAGTGATGCACAGTTCTTTATTAGGATAAATGTATAGACGCTTGGGAGTTTTCTGCAGGAGGAAATGGTGAAAACAACAACTTCTTAGATGGCTTGTTTTCAGGGACATGCACAAGTCCTCCTGTGTCTGAAGAAATTTAATCTTACTCTTTTTTTCACCTTTTTTTCATCAGCAGCCTAAAGGGTGCTTAGTCTGCAGTGCTGAGAAATTACTTAGGAGATTTTTTTTTTTTTTTTTCCTTATGCTCCTTCCCTTTAAAAATCCACTAGCACAATGGGTGAAAGTTTGACATATTTCCTATCTAAGGACTTATCTTCTGTGGCCTCCGAGATAAAAAAAAAAGAGAAACACATTGAGGTCGTTGATACCTCTGTCAACTAGGTACAGCCACCTGTGACAAAGCAGTATATGTAATTCCACTGAAATAATTTGAAGGACAGAATCACAGCTAAGAGGAACATATTGTGGCAAAAGAGGGAGGTGAGAAAGTCATATATTATGGTAGTAAGGAGACAAGTGGCTGAAATCTGATGAGATTTCCTTGTTCATAAGTACATAGTAAGTGTTCTTGATGAGGAGTGAAAAGCAGTAGTAATTGGAGTGGTGCATAAGGACTAGCTTCTTGACTTTGGCACAGTGCTGAGCTAGAAGGCTGAGAGCAGAAGAGCATAAAATTGTGTCCTCTGCCTCCCTTATACTGGAGCTGCTGAGCTGGGAAAAGATGTGACCACTAAGGTGTGTGGCTGCTGAATAGCCCATGGCACGCAACTCGCTCCAGGAATGACAGCCACAAAGGCTTCATGTGAAGACCTCGGCTGTGTGTCTGGGAGAGCTCTGGTGTTTTTTCCTGAAAAGAGGAAGAGGAAGGCTTTAAAGTGCACACTTGTCCTCTTGGTTTGTTTTTTCGTGGGTTTTGTTTCATTGGGTTTTGTCTGTTTGTGGGTGGTTGTTTTTGTTTTGTTGTTGGTGTTTTATTGTTAGTTTGTTTTGTTGTGGGTTTTTTTGGTGTGTTTGTGTGTGTGTGATTGTATCATGTTACCATAAGCAGTTCTTTTCATTGATAAAGAGCAACTGCATCTCATCTCTCCTTGTGAGACTAAATAAACCTAGTCTTTTCCTGTATCTTAGACACTCTGTCCTTCTGCTCATGATGGCAGCCTTTCTTTGATCCTGATGCTGTCTGAATTCATCTCATCAGCCTTTGAGAAATCTTGTTACAATGGTACTCAACTGTTGCTGTGACAAAAATCAAGGATGGGAAAACTGAAGTTGAAAGCTCTTGCTTCAAGCACTTGCAATGTATGATTAATTTGGAGAGCTCTCCTTGTACTCATTCTTTGTTATTCAGTTCTCTGCAATTATTTAAGCCCTGCACTAGCTACAATAATCCATTTTAAAGGATCCAGTGTACAAGTGTACAATCTCCAAGCCTTTCTCTGGGCTTGACTAATGGTTGATTTCTCTTATATTCCTGTATAGTCACCTGGGATTCTTTTAACAGGGACTGAAAGTAATTGAGGCATAGTAAGTGTTACAGGGGACACTTGTCTGTAGGTTTTCTTAATTGCTATTCATTGCTACTCTGTGGAGCTTTAGGAGAGCAGAAAAAAAAAAAAGTACCATAATCCCCTTGATTTACTTCATTTCTCAGAGCATTCAGTTTAACCGTTACACATTAACAGAAGCACTTCTAGTCCACATCTTGAATTGGTGTTGGTCTTGTATTTTGGTTTTATCCTTATACATGAACACTACTTATGTACCATTTTTAGTGTTCCATTAGTGACAGAACTATAAAACTATACTGCTGTGTTCTAGCAAAGCATACAGATTGACTTTACAGATGTTGATTGTTTAAGGCTTGTGTGTTATTTCAGTTCCCCCTTCTGACTGGAAGCAACACAAAAATCCTTTACTGTGCATCCTAACAGGAGGTTGCTCATGCATATACATATCTGGCTTTTCATTTTCACTTGGAACTTCGGCAGTATTTGGTATCTTAGATATCCTGGTGAGGTACAACTCTCACCAAAAACCATCAGCGTAAGCAACAGGGAAGGGATCTTTAAGTGGATTTTTTCAGGAGGGGAGGGAGTTTCAAGTGGCTGACCTGCTCTCAGAACCAGGGACATAAGGAATGCTGTGGTTGAGTGGAAATGGGAAACACCCTCTCTGGGAGATGTGAGGGAGGCAGGATGAATTGTACGGGAGTGTACAAAACGTATTTCCACTGAAGGTGAACGAAATAGGAATAATAATTTCAAAAGTGCAGATAGTATCAGGGCCAGGCTTCTCTTCACTGGTTTGGAAGACAGTGTTCTTGGCTATATTGAATCAGGCCAGGATTAAGGACATGGGGGATTTGCATATTCCTGCTGGTGTTACAGCTCTGTGGCTTTTTTATTAGTAACATCAACTGGCTTATCTTTATATTGTGTGTTTTGGTGTGTTCCTTTTTTTCATAACAATTATTTTTACATAAGTGAGTGAGGAAGAAAAAATCCTAAGAAGCAGAAAAATGTTTTAACAAGTTAAATATATATATATAAAAAATTTAAATATACCAGAAAACTTTTGAGAAGGTGTGTTGAAATATGCATTATAAAAGGCACACAGGCGATATTTGAAGAAAATGCATTGGGGCACTTAAATGTGATCTATGAGTGCTTTTTGAATACTGATAGCATTTACTCTTTCACTGCATCACTAAATATGGAATATCCTAATTTTTTCTATATTTTAGTCATTTCTTGTTTGCTCCAGTACTGCCTGCTCTCTTTTATCTTTCTTGTTAAATAAAGATGACACTAAGCATTGTAGCTGTTGGCGGTTGTTTGCCTAGCTGGCCAAAACATTGTCTCAAATACCTGTTCTCTCAAGTATGAGACCAGCAATACTAAATTTCTTGCTTTTGATCCAACCATATATAAGCTGGATTTTCGTTATTAAAACTCTAATTATTTCTTATAATGTGAGGGTAAACAGAAAGTTTATCATCTTCCTTGTAGAGTCCAGGTTCTCCTGCAAATAAAAGAACTATTCTAGGTACTGATTATACTTTTCAGTTTAAAAAGAAACAAAGACGATGGTGATGCTTTGCTCTTGCTGCTGACAATATAGAAAAAGCTGGGTTAAGTACAATCTTCTCCACCAAGTAACTGAATATATTGGAGTGAGAGACACCAGCCAAGAAAAAAAAAATAGTTACCCTGAGGGAGAGCTGCAGTGGATTAAAATCTAGATAAGGAGGGAAAAAAAACCAAACAAACCCTTAAGATTGGCCATTTTATTTCCATCCATAAAATATAACCCCAAAACATGTAGTATTTACCAAAGCCTAACAGATTTTTATCTTTTCTCGACCTGCAGTAAAATACACAGGCTTAAAAAAAATACAAGCCTCTCCTTTGTCCTTGAAAAGGGTCATGAGTATAGATAATAGTTGCTTGTTTACACTGAATATAAACTTAACATTGCATTCCCCACCCCACCCCGAGACTTGGATTTTTTGAGTCTTTATACACTGAATCCTGGTTTTGACCCTACATTTTAATATTTTATACTGAGGACAGGGACTACAAAGAAAATGTAGAAGCAGCAGACATAGAAAATTAATAGCAGAAAGACATATTCCATTGAGAAAGCTATGTTAAGATTACATGATTTGCATAATTAAGTGCTGAAAAGTCATGAACTATGAAATTCAACATTTCAGACAATTCTTATTCTTCATTATGTATCTGTTACTGTTAAGTCTTTAATTATACCATTAAAAATGTTAAAAATGTAGAAGTTTTAATTAGAAATTTTACTGCATGTACATGTATAGACTTTGTAGATCAAACTATTGTCAGAGCAGCAAAGCAAAAGAGAAAAAAAGAGTTTGAGTACAAAGTACCTATTTTGTTCAAGTATATGTTTTTATATTCTATCCACAGATTCATTCCATTAACAGTACAAAACAGCACTCTGGAAAGAGGGGCATTAACAGTATTATGAATTCAATGCCCAGCTCAGCTACTTGTTCTGCCCTAACCATTGTCACTTCTTTTCTGAAATCTTCCAATGACTTTTAGATGTAGAGGTGGCTTTTTGTGTTTTCATTCTGGGCTGCTCCAGCTTTATTGTTAGTGTATATGGCAGACAACCTCTTTAATAGCCATCTTCAGACCAAGTATTTGGACCCCCTCGTTTGCAGATGCCCCAGTCATGCCTACTTTCACAAAGCCTGAAGACCAGAGGAGAACAGAACTAAACTTTTTTTTTTTTGGTGGTTTATAGTCAGACTAAAAATATATTTTTCCTTTTTCAGGAAGGGAGGGTGGATGCCTAGCAGCCATGTCTGTTCATTGTGGTCTTTAATTTAGAACATCTGATCCCCTGAGCAGTATTACAGAAATGCAGTGAGCCTGGTCCACAAAGTAGCTTTGTTATACTGAAGGAGCATAGGGCCTTTAGCCATTCTCTTTTATTTTTCCTCAGATGCTCTGCAGGAGTTTAAAAGAGTGCCTTCTATGCCTGGTTTTGTTCTTATCTGAGCTGTGCATTTCTGAGCCTGTATAAGAGCATTTGCCTGATGTTTATTCAGAAAACAATCGCTGAATGTATGGTCCTTGGAGAAGAGAACCATCATGATCAGGGTCGTTCTTTTTTGCTGTCCTCCTAGCAATTTTGCTTTTTATTTCAAAGTAGAGAAACTTATAGTAAAATAAACTGAAAGTAGAGCTGTTTTACAGTGAAACATAGGCATGGCAGGTCCTTCATGAGAGGGGGCAACTGTTGGAAATCCAGCAAGGATGCTCCATCCCAGCCACAATCAGCACACAGATGTAACTATCCCTTCTTTGGCTGTCACCAAGGGGCATTTTATGCTGTCATGCTCTTCAGTGTTACCTGCCATCTCTGGCAAATAGTCCTGGAATGGCATCCATCAGCAGGCATGATATTAATTTAATGGTACACCACAAATTAGTGGAAGTCACTGCCATATTTCTCTGTGTTCTGTGTATGATAAAATTCAAGTCATGGATTTCCAGTTTCAGGTCACAGACCAGATCTCTGATTGGTCAGTGACCTTTAAGGAAAGTATTTCTTCATCTCTGGTGAGTCTAGTCTTAGCTAAGCTGACCATAGGCTTTTAGTGACTGATGCTTACTGATGTTGACAGTTGTACCCCAGTTGATTTGCAGTGGCTAAATAAAAGACAGTACCATGAGAATCAGACCTGCAGAGGGGCTTGCAGGCCAAAAGCTTGTCTTTTTTGCCAATTGCATCAGCTGATCTAGGAAAGTATAATACTTCTCCCTGTAAATTTTGTTTCATTTGAAAAAGAAGCTGTTAAAAAAAAGTAATGAAAGCACAGAGGGGATGTTGTGGGACCCTGAATCACTGTAGCCAGAATTCTGTCTGAAGTATGCTGCTGATTTTTTTCAGCTGTTGAACAATATATTTTGACAATAAAAATCTTGAGTGCAGGAATACATACTTATGTGTAAGTTGAACAAGATGTGAATATATACCTCTTGCAGCAGGCCAAAGTAAATTTGTAAATTATTATGTGAATTTTTTTTTGTGGTGTGTCAAATGCTTGGTATTAACAACGAGGCAATCTTCTTTCTTTACCCATCTGTAAAATCTCATAGCAAGAAAAAATGCAACATTAATGATACTGCAACAAAGGGAATCATATTTATGACTAGAGGAGAACGTTGGCTAACTTCGTGGCAGGTAACATTTCACAGCTCGCATTGACAAGTAAATCTTTATTTATAACTAGGATCATAGAACACCAGGAAGCTTGTCAATAAAGGATCCTATAATGGCGTGAAAGAAAAATTCTTTATAAACAACATTTTGCAAACTTAGTTTAACTGGCTGATGCCTTGTTAATTTTTGTAATGGATGGTGACATTGGCAGGAATAAGATTTATTACGTTAGTCAAATGAAAGTGCATGTGCTGAATGCATAAGTTTAGCTATCAGTACCTGCACAACAAACCTAATTAAATGGTGTGTCATTGAGGATGATTTAAATGAAAAGATAATGAAGCAAATCACATGAAAAGTGTTTAACAAAATTTATTTGGAAAGAATTGGAAAGGTTATTATAATTAGAGAAGTAGTCCTCCATGTTAATAATCTTTTTCAAACCATCTCATTAAAATCCCAAACTTAAAAACTAGTCTTGGAAATTTTTTTGTTTTGTTTTGTGGCAAAAGACAGGATTTCTTTGTCACTTTTTTGCAGAAATGGACATGTATTCATACTGCTGAATTTTGAGGGAAAGCTTCAGGTCTACGTAGAAGTTTACGGCTTACGGCTCTTTCTGTGTCTGAACTGGGTGCCCCCTTTATTCCTGAAAGTAGAGTCTTGCTGAGCCATCATTAAGTCACTGAGGTCAGGAAAGTTTTTCATCAGGTATATTATGTCAAAGCCAAAAATAGTGAGGAAGAGGGTACATATTTTATTCTCGTAGGTTCATAAAGAGTATGTGTGTGTATTTGACACATACAGCATAGGCTCTAGCCCTGGTCCTCCATATACAGCAATAGGAGTGAAGAGGAGAAATGAGAAACTTCCCAATTGCCCTGTGTAATTGGGTATGAAACTAAGTGTCTCTCTGGTGACAAAATAAGCCCAGGTGGCAAACTGGAAGAGCCTGAATTGAATCCTCAGACAGCAGAGGTGCAAATTAAAGAACTGGAACAACTTTACAAACCGATTATCCAAGTTCTAAATCAAAACTGGAATCTACAGACTGTCACCAAGGACAGCCACAAAACCAAGGTTCTGTAGAATCACTGGGAATATAACAAATCCCTCTGGAATTTCCTATCATTACAGTGAGCATTCTCACACATTTAGCACAAAGCTTCTGGAAGATTCCTCCAAATGTCATGCCACCCATGGGGAAATATTCCAAGGATGATACCCTTGCCAGACCTCCTCCCTACTGTCATTTTTAGTGCTGTTCTCTTTCTCTGCCTTTTTTCTGGGGTCTGTCTTCTTCAGGGGTAACATATTTACTCTCCCCTATGAAGCTTTTCAATAAAATTTAGATTAACTGTGTTGCAGGTAAAAATACCATTGATTATAAAAGAAAACTGGCATTTTTATTGAGACACCTGTCAATACTTCATTCAGAGCAGTAACAAGCTGTCAAAGAAAAGGGCATTAACAACAAAAAAAGGCAGAAAAAAAAATGAGGGTGGGAGGAGGAAGAATTGGAAACCACTTCTGAGTAGAGAAATTCTTCTGGTTTTTTTATTTCACCATGTTATTTGCTCAGTGAAAGAGACATTTGGCAGTGAAGCAACTCTCACCAGGCTCTGTACTGCAGGTGCATAATTGCCTAGGACAATCACTTGTCTGTGAAATAAGACACCAAATGGCACTGGAGTTTCAGTCAGTTTCTTCAAATAAAATTTATTATTAGGCCCAAAAGTAGCTAAAAGTGCTTTCTTTGGGAAAATGTAAATGACCTTCTGATGAATATCCTATAATGGAAGGTTAGCGTGCCACCCATCGCACTGTGGTGCGGGAGGAAAGACAGCTGCCAGGCAGCTCTTGGGTAGCTGCACTGAACTCCAAGCGGCGGACATGGTATTGGGCCATGAATTTCACAACTGGGGTGTAAAGTCATCCCCCTCTGCTCTCCCTGTGTTTGAGATATTTCCAGTTTCTTCAGTGCACACTGAAATAGATCACCGGACCTTTTGCATTAGAGCTCGTTTCTCGATTTAACTACTTCCTCCCCAGAAAAGTTCTTCGCCGTCTCTGTCCTCCCAAACACACGTACCAATTTAGGCCATTCGTCCTCTTTGAATGTATTTATTTTAGGGTTTTCTTTCAGTCCTATCTCAGCTGCTTTGATGTCTCCAGATGCTGCTGCAATGCTATTCTTCTTTGTTGCTGCTCGGCAGTGACTTAGTGGCCAGTACAGTCACACACTGTCTATGAAGAGTCATGTGCATGTTGTGTCATGAGGTGAAAGCAAAGTAACGTCAATGATGGAAACCTATATAGATACTTGAAATATCACCAGTTAGATTAAGATAATGATCCACTAATGACTGTAGCATGCACAGCAGGGACTTGCAATTAATATTAACTGTTGAGGGATGGCTTCTGAAATATATGCTTCTTTTAATAGATTTATATCATGTTTATCCTTTCAGTGCTTTCCTGGATGAAGTGAGAGTACAGAGGTGTTTAATGAGATCACAGTCATATCTGAAGTGTGACCTGTTGGTTGGCAGAAGGCAGATATTTAAGGACAAATCCCAGTAGGTGGCTTAGGTTTTTAGATAAGGTTTCACCTCCACAAAGATTCTGAGATCTATCAGCAAAAAAGCCAAGGGAGAGAAATTGCAACGCACCCGTCTGAAATGTAATCAAGGTGTTAAACTTACTGTAACAAACATAAAAGCTTAAGTTATAACAAAGGTACTGCTTTATATGTATTTGGTGAAAATTAATGGGCTATGAGAAAACCTATATTCTTAACAATTTTGTGTTGAACTTTTGTTGACATATCTAACTCAGTATGTTATTATTTAGATGATAATTAATTCATCAGAAGTGCTATAATGCATGATTATTTCCAAGCAGAGCTTCAAATTGAATGTTTAATACATTTTTTCTACTCATTTCATAATCACAAACAATAAAGCAAAATATGAAAAGGTTTTTTGTGGGCAGAGCATTTGAAGTCACTGTAGCTTCTAGTTCTGATCTTTGTAGAAATACTGCCACTTTACATGAAAGCCTCTTACTCTCTGATCAGGGATGAACACTGAAAGTTTTAAAACTTGGCTCTACTCAGAGTATTTTTCTCCCTCTTTAAAATGTTGCAGTTCAATTCAGTTCCTTTTTTGTTTGTGGGTTTTGGGGGGGGCTTTTTTGGTATTTTTTTTTAAGACTGTCTTTGCAGAGAGATGTGTGTTTCTGTGCCGTTTTTGCCAGGACGTGCCAGAAGGCTCCTAATGAAATCTCCCTTAGGTTTTAGTTTCTTAAATCTCTCCTTTAAGAGGTGATAGAGTAAAACCAGCAGAATCCGAGACACGTGGCTGTAGGATGATTTAAAGTGTTCAAGACATCTCCATTTTGCTTGCATCACTAATAGCTGGCTCAGCATGGGGAGATACATGTATAGTGTCCCTCTATTTACTGACGTGCCCTGCGTCTCCAATGCTGATACAGTATTTTGAGAGCAAAAAGCTATGTGTCCACTGGCTCTGTGACAGCACCTGAAAGAAGTCGGGTCACTGTGCTACAAGGCTCCTGTGCCTTTGGGAAATCTTATGGCAGTGCATAGTGAGCAGTGCAGGTTTCTGTGCTTAGCTATCTCCAGGTTGCAATCAGTTTTCTTGGGCTTATGATCTTTTCCTGAAATGTAATCAGTCACATGAAATACTTTGCATCTTTTGTTCTGTAGTGTAAACACAGTTTTTATCTCGGTCAATATGCTTTCAAATTAGAAATTGCTAACCAGTTTTTGCTACGGCTTTTGAAAAAGGAAATAGCATGCAAAACCATGGAATTTGCACATATTACACGAGCCACCTCTTCTGCAGATAAATCTTCCTGGAGTAATGTCAGTATCAAAAGGAAACGTTAGATTCCTTTGAAATCAATTTTAGATATATGGTTAGAAAACAGTGTTTGGACTAAAGAAAAATTGGCCAGATTATTATGCCCATGAAGAGTTGGACAAAGTGTTAACATGAAGCTGCACGAATGGGTCTAACTCTGTAAGATGAATCTGTTGAAGACCACAACTTGTGCAGCCTGCGGTTAAAGGGAAGGTTAGCTGAATCCAAGGGGGGATGTGAGCAACTTTGTAAGCAGTGACAC
The DNA here is from genome assembly GCA_013399075.1 of Chloroceryle aenea. Taxonomy (NCBI): domain Eukaryota; kingdom Metazoa; phylum Chordata; class Aves; order Coraciiformes; family Cerylidae; genus Chloroceryle; species Chloroceryle aenea. The sequence continues at coordinate 355,300 of VWZY01000008.1, forward strand.
AATTCCATCTGCCTGATTTGGGTGACTCCCAAGCTGAGGCAATCTTTCTCTTGGTTGTCTTTTACAAACAAAACATGGACATTATCAAGGACGCAAGTGGCTGGAACAGTTTGTCCTTGTGCAGGCTGAGAGCTGGCAAGTCCTGAAGCGCAAATGCCCCAGACCACAGCCTGAGAGCCTTGGTTCAGGCCCTGACTCGGGAGGGAACAGTGCCATCTGCTGAAGTACAGAGTCCAGTTTTCCTCCCTTTTTGATCTCTTTTCCACATGCTAAGGAAGACTAACGGCATTGGAAGGACTGAAAATGGAAAGGTCACAACAGAATGTGGCATGGCGACAAGAAACAATAGCTCAGCCTGCAGAAAAATCTGCCTAATCCAGGGAGAAATGAACAGAGTGTTTTTAGTATTGCTCCTTTACTTTTATCTTCGAGGTTGTTAATGTTGGACATTGTTATTTTGTTACATTTCATCTATGCGTAGGAGAGTAGGTTGAAACTTTGTTAGAGAATGTTCCAGTTGTTCTTTATACATAGCAGCTAAAGAGAAAATAAATGCATCCATGCATAAAAGTCACTTTATGCCAAGATTGCATTTGAGAGCATCTGGGAGACTTTGAAAGCTTTATTACAGAGTGATGAGGTCTATTATGCGAAACACAAAGAATATATAGTAAATTACCTTGTCAGTCTTGCTTCCTCTCTTTCCCTCATCTCTGTTGCTTTTCCCTTTCTCTTACTTAAGCTGCCCAATACAGCTTCACACTTCTTCTTCAGAGGAAAAATGTGTACATCTGTCCTTTTCCCTTGGTGATAAGATTAATACTGTGCTGTCAACATGTTGTCTACCTCCCAAGGCTGGTCCAGCCATTTCATCGAGAAAGGAGACTTGCCTTGAGGGTCTTTTTCAAAGCTTTCAAAAGGCAATTGATGTGATCTCTCAGTACACTGAGAGAAGAGCTGTGTTTTTACCATGGTTACAATTCCCACTGCATCCAGCAAAGCTGCAAGTACAGTCCATTCTCACAGAAATAGTAGTCTCCTCCCGCTAAGACAATTAGTTTATCTTGTAGCCAAAATGCTGTCTAAAAACCCCAAATGCCCATTGTTTCTTCTTCTCTTTGTTGCATAGCAGCCTCCTGAGGAAGCACAGAATGAGCATCACTGGTCACTTAGATTAACTTGTAGTCCACAGTTTTCCTAGCTTCTTTTTGCATTGACTTTCACTTCATGGAAGAAGACTCATCGTATGACTTTTCTTCACTGTTGATAATTAGAATATTTTTTTTGCTTGACTACATAGAAGTTTTACCAAAGGATTATTTATTATCAGAGGCATGGTTATTTATTCAGATGGAAATGCTCTTCATCTAAAAAGAATCTGCTTATATTTTTTGATGCAAGTTAGTTCATAAAATGCACAACATGAACAAGAAGGTGCCTCCTTAATAATGACCAAGCATTGCATAACCTGCCCTCAGCTAATGAAAAAAAATTACAGTACTCTTTTTCACCCTCAATTACATTGTAAGATGTATTAGGCACACAACGTGTGTGTGGCTCTGCTGTGTCGCTGCTCCATAACCATCTTTTTTTCTGCTTAATATGGTGAACTGGTGTCAAAGATGATTTGCCTGGCTACCTGTTTAGGCACCAAGGATGACTCATTTGCCTGTAGCCATGGATTAGGCTTCTTTGATTTGCTGCTTTCATCTTGTCATTAACTCTCTTGTAGATGAGTTATTAATAAAAGCAAAACATCTATCCATCTCTGGTTACACCACTCTAGTTTTACATGATTATAATAACAACCAGCATGAGCATGTTCTGTTTAATATTTATCAGGCTGTTTATTGATGTCCCCATAAAAAAATAATTTTTGAGAGTTTATGGGACATCAAAGCCATTACTGATTTTGGTATGTAGATTTTATGTTGCAAATGATGAGGAAGTATTTGTCTCCATTCCTTGCTGTACCTAAATGTCTTTAGGTACTTCATGTAAGTCAAGATGCAACGCAGCCCAGCAACCGCATGCCCAAAAAGGCTTTTTCTAGTGTAGAAGCTTGCAGCTAGGAAACTCTTCAAACTTGCCCCCCTATACAGGCATTGGCATTGCCAAGAGTCGGGGAGGGGGCATTCGCGTCGTGCCTCTAGCACTAGCGCNCCTGAGTGCGGGAATAAAATGACCGGTCGCCCCAAGTGTGGGAATGGTGAAAAAGTTATTGGGACGTTTGCAGAGTGGGAGAAATAGATGGGACGTGGGTCCTGGTTGGAGAGAGCGCGAGGTGAGCCGCAAGAAGCGGATGAGGCTTAATTCCTGCTCCTGGTCTGCGAGAAGACTGTCCAGCAACAAGGTCCCTTTTGGCTATTGCCTCTTTGAAAACATACGACCGATTAGCGATTGTTTTNAAACTTGCCCCCCTATACAGGCATTGGCATTGCCAAGAGTCGGGGGGGGGGCATTCGCGTCGTGCCTCTAGCACTAGCGCCTGCTTTGTACCGCCTTATGCCTTTGAAACGCGGCGGGCAGGCCGCAGGGTTTGGTACGGCAGTGACTCGGGGCCCGGGGGAGAGGGCCCAGGCCTCCCAGCGTGGCTTACTGGGCTGTCAGCTCGGGGAGAAGGAGCCCCCCTGTGCCCCCAGCTCTCGGGTACCGGGTGGGGAACGTTTTCGGATTTT
>VWZY01000008.1:358001-374276 GCA_013399075.1 Chloroceryle aenea
CCTGAACAGCCCCTGTGCACATGCTGGGACATGGCAGAGACAAGAAGCCCCTTTATACGATAGCTAATGCTCCTGAGGGATGACTGAGCAGGAGCAAGAGGGCTATGAGGACCCCATATCGGTAAGCAGGTGCTGGGCAATACTTAATCAAAGGCAATAAAGCAAGCATGCCTTCGCCTCATTAGTGGTGCCTTCGGAATTCGAGACGACAGAGCTGCTGCTCCCCTTTCGTGTGCTGGGGAAGGACAGGCTGGAACTGGCTCTGGTGAAGGCTGATCCTGAACATACTCCCATCGAGCGCTTGTGGTTGAAGGTTAGTGATGATGACAAGCACTTTAGAGTAGTCGTACAGAGGGCTTTGTTGCTTCACAGCACCACAGTTATTAACGTATCTGGTTAATTTTACAATTTAAAATACTCATGACTGCTTAAATTAAGAAAAAGCAGGGAGCTAATTGAGGCTTGTGGTTAGTTTGTAAGAATATAGAAATATCCAGGAGAAAAATACCTTCCTTTTTGTAACTCTATAGAAACTTGTGAAACAACACCTTCTAGGTTGCTTTTTGGTGGGACTCTGTTTTGGCTTAGCTTTCCTCTGAAGTATCAAGTATTGGGTTTTTTTGTGTATGCTTGTTTTCTGTGTGGTTATAAAGCATGAATAGCCTTCTTAGTAGTTAAATTAATAATAAATATCGGTGATTTCTCTCTAGAATAGCAACAACAAAGAATTTTGCTCTGAATTGCAATATATTTCTTTTAAATTTAGTGGAGAATGCAGCTAAATTCCAAAGCAGCTTTAATGTTGCTCTATAGGTGCACAAGAATACTGCACTGTGTGGCCCAAATATTTACTGCAACATAGCAGAAATATTTACAGTGAGCTAAGTGCTGTTGTCATTCAGACAAACTAGTGAAAAAAGACAAATATGAAGCATGTTTTAAAGAAGACCAAATAACATGGGGTATTTTTTTGATGAGATTTTCTTGTATGTGAATCCCTGCTGAGATCAGGGCTACCAACATCTTGGACAAGCCTCAAGGCACATCACGTACAGTCACTACTGTTTTTAATTATTCTTATTTAAATGTTGCATTTTTACATTTCATGCTATGGAAATCATCACCTGCTAGGCACTAATCTCTTAAATTTTAGGGTCAAAGTTTTTTCTTGGAAGATGGGACAATCAAGAATACAGTGTTCTTGAGAATTAAAAGTCTTTCAGGGATTCACTATTCCTTCCATTTAAGCATTATGGAGAAAAAGGTGCAACCTTGACTACTTTTTTTTCTCCTGACTTGTGGAAGAATGGTCTTCTTCTTCACTGGAATGAGCAGATCAGGATAAATCTCCCTGTGACCTCCCATCTTGAGTCATGTATGCAGAAGTGCTGCTGTACTTGTTAATGCTACAGCAAACTACATTTCAGAGTTTGTCTTTGAAACATGCAAGCACTAGCCAAGTTCAACTAGAAGTTGTTTAGCAAATATTTTAACTCTGACCATTGTCCTGATGATACCTAAAGTAGAAACAGCTTAAGACTTTTTTGAATTATAACCTATTATTTAAATATGTGCTGTGCCTGTTATGTTATAATTTGATATTACAGTCATGATTACTTAAAATTGCAGAACCCATCTTCCATTGCATTGCAAAAAGACTGAATAATAATAATACTTTCAGTTCCCTTGAAATGTGTTTATAAACTATTGTTTCCTCAAGACAACATGGTAGCAGAGTATTTGGCTTCCAGAAAGTGAAGAAAAAATATTTCTGGTGTGTGAAAGTCAAGCTGTACCTTTTAGAAACAAAGAGGGATAAACAGTGCTAAGGTCTGGATGTCCTCTTTTATTTGGAGACTAGAGTCTGTGTTATGACTGTTGTGTGCCAGCTTAGAGTTCCACCATGGGATGTGAAGATGTCTGTTATGCAGTGTTTCTGTGTTTCCTGCCTGATTTCTTGGTATGTACATTACCAGCACCTTTGACAGACTAGTATTTGTTAAAATGGGTAACATGAATCTTTAATGTCCTTCTTCCATATTTGCGTAATTACTGGTCAAGAAGCGTGACTTAGAGGACACTTTAAAAATCTATTTTATCACACGAGTATTCATTTGAAAGCACTTTTATTTCTTGAGAAAAATGACACGTCAGTTCTGTCAAAGCAGTTGGCTGTGACAATGGAGAAGGTGAGCGGAAAGAACTTTTACTTAGACCCGGTCTAAAAACTTGGTATTATTTTTTTTCAGTTTGTAAAGTTTGTTGAGTTGTGGACTATGATTATGGTTTTTAATGGAGGTGTTCCCTGTGCCTTTTCTGACAGTATACTTGCTGCCTGTTGTGATTTTATTGAGCAGTCACAGATTTGAATTGATTGTCCTGCTACCCACGATCCATAAGCACTACTTATGCAGCAGAGTTTGTCTTAGTGCACAGTAGCATGCTTAGGGTAGCAAGAACAACATCTTGTAGTGGAAGGAACAAGGGATTTAAGGATGCTAGTAGGTGAAATGTCAAGGAAAGAGATTGCAGCTATTAGAGAAATTGTCAGTTGTATCTCAGTAAGGCTAAGCAGGGAATTCAGGAGAGATTTAACCAAACACATAGTGTGGCATTTGTGGTTTGCACAGTCTGAGTTATTTCCTTCCTTTCTTCCATTCTCATGGAGCTAAGGCTACCGTCCTTCTTTTCTAAAAGCTTTTATTTGTTGCCTGTTTTGAAAGGTTACAGACAGAAATATTTTTTTTTTAATAGAAGCATACATTTTTTGGTTAATATTCATGTTGAAATGAAATACTTTGTAAGGACCTGGAAGGCTTCTAATTTCTTTTAGAAATTATAAAAATTTCTAGACATTCAGGTTCTATTTATTATATCCTAATTAAATTCCTAGATTTTCAGGTTCATAGAAAATTTATCTAGTGTTTCTGTACTGAAGCCAGTGGCACATCTTACAATATACTAGACAATATAAAATATGACAATCAAGTTATTAGGAGTCTATACTGAAAAGCAATTTGTATTGTTGGAAGGAAAGACTTAGGCACCTACTAGGTACTGAAAATGCCCATGCTCAGTGTTTGTGTTTTGTGTTTCTGGGTTTTGGATTTGTTGGATTATTTTTACTTAGTGTTACAAAGCTAGATTCTGGTTGGGTTTTTTTGAATTTTTTTTTTTGTCTAAGATAAGCTGCTCTATCTCTGCATTAACTTTGTAAGTCTGCCTTTTATATTTGCTTTTTCTTCAGTGTTAAAGTAACCTCACTACAGGTTGGGATGTAAACTGGCAAAACATTTAAAAAGAATGTTACTGGGTCATCAGCCTGTGGGATTCTTGAGATACATGAAGGCTGAGAACTTTAAAAGAGATTAAGATGATGCCACAAAAATAGATGAAATTCAGTGTTCCTCCTTAGGGTTTATTTTGATCAAATTTGAGCAGAACTCCTCTAATATCCTCTGAGTGTGGCTGGAACAGTGTGTGTAACTGTTGTCTGTTAGCAAATCAGCATGCTTTCAACACTGTAGAGTTTTCACTGTTGTTGAAGGTCAGAAGATATGGGCCAGATATGTCAGTCAAGAGCCTTTTTACCTCTTACTAAGATGAGAGGATATGGAAATCTTATTCTAATATTTTAAACATTATAAACAGCATTATACTTAAATTCTAAATGAATATGTTGCTGCTGTTGCTGCTGTGGCTAGAAGAAATGCCAGCCTCAGTCTGGCAGCCAAATAGTTATCTTGCATTCTGGCAGATTTTCAAAACAGTGACCAGTGTATCTTTTTACCTTCTGTGTCTAATTAGTGGCACCCCTGCTGCAGACTGTGGCTGCTGAAGTATCTAGCCTGGTTCATTTGCAGTTGCTGATCATCCATCTTTTACTACATCTGACTGTCATAGTTTGTGAATTGTGACCCAGAGTAGTTGTTTAGGACACTGCCCTGTGTCTTGTTTCCTAAAATCCTTTGGTTCTCCCTCCACTGACCTGGGAGGCTACTAATGATACTCCCTTAAACTGCTCATCTGAAAAAAAATAACCAGCCCATGACATGTGAGCACTGACTCCAGTGCACAGAGCAGAGCACAAACCAGAAACATATTCAGCTGGGGTTTGCTTTCCGTGGCTGATGTTAGAGCAAAAGGGAGTCTTCAAGTGAAGTACTGTCAGGCTGTCCTTCCACAGGATCTGTCAGCCAGCTGCTGGCTTAATACTAACCTTGCAGCATGATTAAATGTCACATCTCCTCCTTTCAGCAGCTGAGGCGAAACCAATGTTTTGGTATCTGCTTAATGCTCACTGCCTCTAACACTGTCCTTGCTTAAATACATTCTCTTTAAATCATTCTTTCTCCTTTTTGAAACATCTGCTATTTTTTATGACCAGTAAACACAACATGAGCTCATAGCAGATGCTTCTGCAGGAGCTGCTGTAGGGGAATCAAATGCTGGAGGCTGCCAGTTCAGCAGGTGTCACCCTGTGGAAGTGAAGGAAAAGTTGGTCAGCAACCCCTCAGGCATGTTCTGAATCGTGCTGCTGTTATTGATCTACAGATCAAAGACCATCTTACATTTTGTATCACTTTCAGAGTGTCTGGTTTGTTGTTTTTTTTTCTTTTGGGACTTTGGTTTTTAACCTAAACCAAAACCAGTTGGATAGTGTCTGCAATACTGAAGGGATTAAAGATTGGAGATGCTTTTTTGGTTATTTTAACTTTTCTCTTACTGAAGTGGCTGAAGAAACGAGGTGGAAATGTGGGCAGGACTATCTTGTGAAAAATAATGATGTTTTGAGTGCCAGCTGGTTTGTGACATAACATAGGGGAAGGTTTGTCACCAGGCCTGAGGTACTAGTGTCTCAGCAGCTAGTAATTTGACATTTCTTTCAAGAGTCTTGCTATATGAAGATGTCATATGTTGTGAAATGGTGTTTTAAGTCCTCCTGAAAGTTTTTCCATGATAAATACTAAACTTTTGTGTTAGAGATTTAACTTAATTTCAAGTGCATTGTGAAATATATATAGGCTTATTTAGCTGCTTACAATTACTCTATGTTTTTACTGATTTAATAGTAATAGGCTTCCTCCCCTCCTTTTTTATATTGGAATCTCTTTCCACCCTAATGATAATTCTTAAGTTCTAGATACCCACTGAAAAGAAAATGTTCTTTCTTCTAATAGTACAAAAGGGGTATATGCATGTATATATGATATGATTATTATAGAAGTAGTGAAGAATGAAAAGTGATAGGAAAAATATAGTAGCCTAGTGCCTTTGGAAGTCTCAGAGTAGATGTGATCTGTGTGTTTGGTTTTTTTCAGGAGCATTTCCTTGTCCCTACATCCTAATTCTCATAAATAACCTCATAATTGAAAAAACCCAAGTTTGATTATCTAGCACTTCAGTAGTGTAAACTGTGCTCAGGTTCAGTTTTCCTTGAAAATGTTGTGATTTACCTGATACCTTTCTTGTAAGAAATCATACATCTGAATTTTAGATATTTCATATTTAGATATTTAAGACAGTTAACATGTGACATGAGGAGAGAGAAGATATTGAGTGTACCAATGTTTTCCCAGGGCACCATCATAACAAGAACATCTGTTTTCGCTGATCAGCTGTGGAAATTCTGTGTTCAGTGGCTCTTGACACTTCTCATTTCTCCCATGTGGAAGAGTGATGGAGTGGCTGAAAATAGAGCTGCAGTTTAAAGTACAGACGGACAATGATTCAAAACCTTGGCAGGGGGTGAGGTAGGAGTGATTGTTGTGCTGCCTAGAGTTAGGCCTGTCTGTCTGTTTTTAAATATCGTGGCTTTTATTTGTAGCTCTGTGTTTTGATATCCATTCATGAGAGGAAAATGCACAATACAATGGGTACCATAACTGCGGGAGCAAATAGACTGAGTAAATGTTAAACTAAGATGTGTCCAACACTAGAAAGTTCAAGTGAGTATAAGAAGAGTTTTTTAAATCCAGTAAGCTCTCCCTGCCAGTAAATCATAAATATGTAATTCATGCCTGGGTAGGTCTAACTGATTTTAACTTTTATGTTCTATGGGTTTCTAAAAGCATGCATGCTCTTTCTTTGAATCTGGTATGCTTAAGAGCAATCTGGTTAACTTCAAAGGTTGAGCTTTGGATTTCTGATGTCTGGAGCTCTGAGAAGTATATGCCATCTGGCTTGGCATATTGGTTGGCTATAGAGAGGCCACACTTCAATTATAATATGATAAATTGAGAATGTTGTTGTGGAAGTACCATTTGTTGTCCATAATAAATCAGTTCTTGATTTATGCTAGTGCACCTGTTAACATGTTAGGTTGTTGTCAAAAGTAGCTTCAGAAACACATGCAGCCATCATACTCAAGTCTATATACCAGTCTTGTATATATGCGTCTGGGATACAAAATAAAACATGCTTTGGGGTTTTTTGTGCCTTTTCTGTCTGTACCATGGGTGTCAAGAAATGGAGAGAATTGATCAGGAGGCTCTGAACCTTTGAGGTTGTAGAGAGGTGGGTGTTGGTCTCTTCTTACAAGTCACAACTGATAGGACAAGAGGAAATGACATCAAGTTATGCCGGGGGGGTTTAGGTTGGACAGTAAGAAAAACTTGTATACTGTCAAAGACTGGAACAGGCTGCCCAGGGAAGTGGCTGAATTGCCATCCCTGGATATATTAAAAGCTGTCTAGATACAGTGCTTAAGAATATGGTGTAGTAGTGGTGGCCCTGGTAGAGTTAGATAATGGTTGGACTTGATGATTTTAAAGGCCTTTTCCAACTGTGTGCATCATCTTGGTTGATGGTAGGCAGAAGTGCATTGCTATTGCACGTAGCATGTGTTTAAGGGGTGCCTGTCTTTGAGATAATTCCTCTGATTAAATAGTTAATTTGATATTTTAGAAAAAAGTTAACACAATTTTGAATTAATTATATATTTCCTAGTTTAAAAAAGTTATTAATTGTACATTATAGTAATATTTCTGGGTAAACAGAAGACATAGGGTGAAAAAGACAAAGTTTCAGTTGTTTTGTTTGTTTTCAGAGGAAAATGACCAGAAATTCATGATACAGGACAGTTAGAGCATAAGTCTGTCTTATTATTTTTTTAATTCTAGTTTATTGAGATGGCAATCTGATATCAAAGAGAATATATTTGTTAAAAGAATAATTATCTAAAGCATGCATTTTTCAGAGCTCTCTAGAGATTTTTGCTTTCTCAATGAGCAAGCACTGTGTTTTGAGGCTAGGCCTTAGCAACTTTATATCACTTTCAATAATTGTCTTATGTTATCATAGGAACAGACTAAAACAATGTTAGCTGATTTCCTTCTGGCACAGCACAATTCTTTAGCGGTTGTGTGTGGCACTGTAGGTTCTGAAATGCCCTTGCCTTTGAGTCCCTTCAGAATTGAGCAGAGGAAGGCACGGTGTTCATTCATATGGAAGCTATTCTTTCCTCGTGCTGGCTCACTTTCAACTGGATAAATTCCCCAAGAAAGAAAGATGTCACTGATTTATGTACTGGCTGCACTTATGAAGGGAGTGGTAGTTGTGCTGTGTTCACCCCCACAAGCATGGAACAGTTTAGCCCAGAGCACTTTCAGTATCTTCAGTGGTTTCCAATATTCTTTCAGTGCTTTTTTTTGTCAAAATCTCCTCTGGCTAGGTGGCTTATTTCATCTTTCAGAGCATCTTTAGATTTTTGTTACATTATCCATAGGGGTAGGAGGTATCAATGTTTATTGATTAGTTCCATTAGGTATGAGGGAAATACTATTTCTGAGTCTATCATGGTTTAATTTTTGTACATATTCCCCCTCCTCCCCCTTAAAGCATAAAAGGTTTGATATCCTGTCTCCTCCTCTGAGTATTTTCAGGCACTGCCAGATGGCCTGCCAACCTTGCTGTGTCCTCAGTCAGTCAGTGTACTTACTGAGCCAAAATCTCCATCAGATATCTCTTGAAATCCTGGCAGTCAAGGTTTCGGGTGCTTTACTTTTTTATCCAACACAACCCAGAAATATTACACAAGATCCTGATGCAGCTGATGTGTATCAAAGTTCCTCTGGGCTCTAAAGCTCATTTTAGAAAATACAGTAATCTGGATCTAAGGGATTTGTGCAAGTTCAGTTGTTAAAAAAAAATTGCTTTCCTGTTGTCATTCTAATGAGTCAAATATGGCCCAATGTATTTACATTGCTTATTACTTCGATTAACTAAGGTGGACCTTACTTTGTTGTCTAATCCCATGTTATGGATTCCCAGTTTCATTTGGAAGAAGCATATTCAATATAAACAACTGACCATGCTTTATATGGTTTTTTGTTCCCGAATTACAGTGATGTTCACCTTAAAACCTGCTGTTTATTGTCAGTTACTGTAGATTGGTTTCTAAAATACAGGAGCTAACTGTACAGACACTTTTGGGGTTTACTGATGTTTGCTCTGAATTCAAGCAGTCCAGCTGCAGCCAAGCCCCGTGAGTTATCTTCCCTTCATATTCCAGTACAGCAGGTTAAATAAACACCATCATCTCGAAATCAGTAGGACTACATGAAACATTAAGGTTATGCTTAAGGCTTTGCTGTTCAAGTTACGTGTGTTTTACCATTATTCTTTATGTGGAAAGATCTTTTTAAAATCAGGTCCTGTCACGGGGCCCATTTCTGATTTTTTTTTTTGGTATTTTTTTCATAAACTTTTGCTGTTTGTCAGACAATCTCCTACTACTGTTGTAGATGAATAGAAAGCTGTACAAGTAGCGTACCATTTTTCTTAGAGTAGCAAGCTGAATGTATAGCAGATGGAGTTTTTCTAAAGAGATCTGGTTTCTTCATTTCTCATTCATTCTGCATTGCTCCATCTTTGTAATTTTGCCTTTAACTTTGTGCATATATGGTCAGTGATAATTTTGTCTTTGCGGTAGTAGTACTAGAGCTATATAAACATTAGTTAACAGGACTTAGAAAGCATTCAGAACTAAAGCAGTGTTTCAAACAAGGCTAGAGTAGTTGTGGTGTTAATTCATATCTGCAGTTAATTCGGATGAAAGGAAGAAAATCCCTCAAGCCCCAAGCTATCCAAACTATACAATACTTAAAGTAGGGCGAGCTCAAATCTAGAATGGAGAAAGTGAGAAGGATTAGTAGAATTATATTGGATAATGAAGATTTGATCACTTCTGGGGAAAAAAAGACACAAAACCCATCTGTGTCCTGCAGTGAGATTCCTAGAGTTCAGAACTGAACTCCTTTAAATGAATAACAAGATGTGATTTTATCACTGTGTTTATGTAGTAACTTCTAGGTGCTTTGCTCTACAGAGCAAAATGTAATGAGAAATGATGTCTTGAAACAGCCCTGGCTAATCCAAACCAGAAATCGAATGTGCTTCATTACTAGCGGGGATGAGGACCAGTTGGAACCAAGCACTTGTGAAAAAGTCATGGAATTACTGCTTGCAGTGTGGCTCAGATTTCGGTACTTGCTATGTGAAAGTTGGAATGTCTGTCCATAGCAAGAGGAGTCTTTAAGGTATAATTGCTTGTTTAGTGTGCTTGGGAGCTTTAATGGATTATGTCTGTTCAGCTTATTTAATTATAGGAAGGCACCAATGTTGTTCCTGCATTTTTTGTCACACTTCCTATCCATCAGCTCAAGAGATAAAAGCAACTCAAGAGGTGTAATGTTTTACAGCACTGATAAAACTTTGTTTCCTACATTAATTTCCAGTTTTTTCCTGTCATTATAGGGGCTGCCAGGACAGAGAAGAAGGTGTTCTATTCTTCCTGTTGTATAATGAAGATATATGCAGTTATGTGTAAGTTAAGGTGGAAGAAGGAAAATAATAAACTGTAGAGAAATAGAAATCCCTATATTATTGGGGAAATGTGGGGTCATACTGTTGATCACAGCTAATACGTGGTAATAATGGCCATGGTATGCTTAACATTTTAGAACCTATTGTATTTCCCATTTGGATTAAATTAAATACATACATCATTCTAACAGACCTCTCCCAGCAGATTGTGAACTTTGGAAGCGGGGAAGGGAATTAATGGCAATGTATTTCATATTGGTGTTCCTCTGTCGAGTGATTCAATTATTTTCCCATAAAGAATTTATGGTTTCTACACAACAGATGTTGGTCAGCTTGTGAATAGACATTGCTGAAGGTGGAGTGAAAAATGACCTTCAAATGCCATAAACTCAACAGCTATTATTTATCTTCTTGTCTAAGAGACAGGCCTAATAACCCATTTCAAAATAAGAGGGAAAGAGAACTAGGACACAGTTGAATTCCAGCACCAAAACCCTGTGATCAAGAGCTGATCTCAAATACAAGAGGAGTCTTGAGATATTGAGTCATGGTAATTCATCAGCAAGACTTGCTGCCTTTAGAATAAATATCTGAATATGGGAAGGGAGTAATGAAAATCTATTCGTTCTTGATTTTTTCAATATGAAGTTAACTTCTATAAAATTATCTACTTCAACAGCTTCAGAAACGGGCTCAGAGAAAGGTCTTGTTTAAATAATTGTAAGATAAACCACTTAGGACACATAAAAAGGATCTCCGAGCCCAGTAATACATTTCTGAGAAAAAAATCAGCTAAGTAACAGTGTATTCACAGGTGATCACCATTTTTCTGTTAATAGTTATTTGTGATTTTTTTTTTTAATTATTAAATGAAAGGGGGTTGGTTTGTTTTATCTTTAGGGAGGGAAACTTCTGTTTCAGAAACCTGTACTTTCTCCTTCATATATACATGATATGTAAGCAGGTTTGGGTGTTCACTTCCAAAGAGTGTTTTGGGAAAGCCTAGGGAGGGGGGATTTTTATTTTTTTTTTAACATGCTAAAAATCTCCTGCTGAAGTTTCATAAAAAGTTGTAAAGTAGTGATACTGGTTTCATGTCTGCCAAATCCACATAAACCAGAGTCCCAAAATAAGTATACTGTGGAAATCAATATTGAAATTCATCTTTAAAATATTGGCCTGGACAGACTCATGCATATAATTCCTAAGCTTCACATGCACAGCCATAAAGCCCTGTGTTTTAGATTAATTGTGGGCATAAGGATTGCTACTTACTGAAGGGACCTACATGTGCCCTATTTAAACAGGATAAGCAGGGCAAAGTTATCTTGTTTCTATTTAGAAAACATAAATAGTGTTAACAAGCTTTTTGTCATGTACGTGGGTGAAGATGCTGTAAACCAAGCACTGCTGATGATATCTGCTATGTAATAAATGTAGGTGACTATTACAAGAGTAGCAGATGGACAATGATTTAGGGAAAAAAAAAAGTTTACACACAGTTTCCAAAATGAATTTAACCTTGCAAACTGTGGGGATTCCCAAGGTAGCTTAGAAATAGCAGTTTTGTTTCTCTCAAGAATATGCAGTGATTCTGTAGCACAGGTGGCAAGGACAAGATTCCAGAACTCATTCAGGTCACCTAACTTGGACTGAAACCCCTGCTGTTGACTTGAGGGGAAAAGAAAAAAGTGTTCCTGATGACTAACTAGATTTGCCCCCCATCGAGGAACATTGGGGTGTCGGTATGAAATCGGAGCAGCACTCTGGACTTGGTGGAATTCAGGCTATAGCCCAAGATGTGTTGAAGCAGCAAAGGTGGAGCAAGCACCTAGGCAATATTACTTGAATAGGCTGAGGCATGGAGAGAAACAATGACCATGTAATAAGTAAAAGACCAGAGGATAGCGTAGGGAAAATCCTCCCATGTCTGCCTATTTTCCTCTAAACCTCTAGTTGCTTGAATTTCAGACTTACCCTCTTGCTTTATTCTTGCCAGATGTTTTACAGTTTAATGCAATTATTAGCTGGCAATGGAAATAGTATCCTTACTGAAAAGCAAAGCAGCAAACACCTTTGGGTGTTTTGTGTTAACAAATAGTGAAGGTTTATACATTAACAGTTTACATAAATTTTCATAAGCATAGCAAATATTTACTTGTGGGTTTTTTCTCTCTTAAGATTTATGTCAAATAATAATATGCACAATCTTGGTGCTGGAATATATACAGTAATGCTAGCAGCAGTGTTCACATGCTTCCAGCCAGTTGTGGAGCTGTAAAAGGACAGAACTGACTCTGTGTATGTGTATATATATATGTGTGTGTGCACATATACATACATATTTCCCCCCAGCTGAATTGCTGTAGGACCATTTGTGTGGCTTCATCTCAGCAGTAGTGTGCTGAGTTCATTGATGGACTGGAAAATCCTGGCTTGTACACGTTTAATTAGGTATTACCACTAAGCTCTTCATTTTATACACCTAGTGGCTCTCATCCTTCACCTTTCCCTTACATACTACTTCATGCTGCAATGATGCATGAAGTAGTATGTAAATAGTATGCAAAATGACTTTCATAGTGCCAGTCCCTTAATAAAATCAGATACACTTCTTTTTTCTTTTAAATTCATCAACTGTCAGCCACCAGAAGAAATGTTGTTCTTCATAACTTGACTAGGCTCCTCTGCTTTTCTAAAGCTCTGTGCTGTTGAATAGAGCTATGACTTGCTTTGCATTAGTGTAGTAATATTTAATTTAATGGAGTTTCTATAACTTTCTCTTTAACTGAGCATCGGGTAGGTTGTAATTATCAGATGTATTCTTCCAGACCTGGTCCTAGGGAATAGCTTTGTGTTTTCCCACATTTAAGCAAGCAGTGATGAATGTAAAGGACTTTCACTTGTCACTCACCTCTACAACCTGTGAGTTCTTGCTCTTATTGCATCCTTTTGAATAATGCTTGAAATAGGACTGTTAGTATTTGGAGTTTATTGCACATCAGAGCAAAGCAATACTCTAGTTACTTGTAAACTATTCCTCTGTCAGGCAGGGTGATGAAAAAAGCAGCAGCATTCAGTCGTCTGCCTGCTGTGCTGTGTGGTTGACAGGCTCTAACCGGTAGAAGGTACTGTTTTTTTCTGAGTGCCAACAGGTGAATGTTGCAGGGAGAGAAGTGTATTTATTTTGCAAGACGGAATGCTAGGAAGCACCAAAAAAACTTTATTAAAAAGTTTTCTCAGTGTATTTGAAGTTGGTTATGGATGACAAGCTTACCAGGAGCTGTCTTCATAAAATACTAGTTGCTATCATCCACTCTTTCCCTCTGTAGCTTTCAGCTTGTTTCATGTGACAGGCCTGTGCTGCGATGTATACCCTGGATTTGGTAAAAAAAAAACAAATTGTATACTGTTGGTGTTCTTTACTGTTGAAGCTTTCTTGCTCAGCTGTCTTGGTGTGCTGTGAGAGGGACTAAGCACTGGAATGCCTTTGGATGTTACCACAGAAGTTTGGGAGGGCAGACCCCACCCTGTTCTGGGATTAAATTGTTTTCAAGGCATTAGGGTGATATCTCAGTAGTCTGACTTGGGTAGTTTATTGAGATGGGGACTGTATTTACATTTAGGAATGTAGAGTTGTATTGTAAAAGTTGTGCACATGGGAATAGAGTATAACAAGTGCAGTGTGTTTGTTTGAAAGGAAATAATAATTACTCTGCGTTTAAAAAAACAGTTGTTTTCCACACATTGGAAAATTCTTCTTGGCATTTTGTTCACTTGAATGTGAATTTCTGTGTTGCAGCTACGTGGTCCATTTAATGCCCACCAGTTGAGCCAATTTCTCCTTTCTGCTTCAGAGGGCAACCTCTAGATCTCATCAATGACACCAGCAGGGGTTTCTTGGAAAAAGTCACCTTTCTGTGAGAAATGAGTGTGCTGCTTATGTGAACCCTTAGAGCAGGATAGTCTGGGGGCTGAAGTATTG
Source organism: Chloroceryle aenea (assembly GCA_013399075.1). NCBI lineage: Eukaryota > Metazoa > Chordata > Aves > Coraciiformes > Cerylidae > Chloroceryle > Chloroceryle aenea. Next base: position 371,812 of record VWZY01000008.1, read on the forward strand.
TGTTTAGCAGTGGTGTGTGTTAGTGCATTCGTTGTGATTAAAATATGCCCTTATGGGCAAGATGTCCCTAGAATTAATCTGAATGTCTCCAAATATGTGGGATACTCTGCCAAAGCGAATTCTGTTAATTGTGGTACTGAAATGTTTCTGTATGGATAGGTAAAATGCTGTTTATTAGCCTAATGAAAACAATAATAATAAAAAAAAACAAGTTCTGAAATGCTCCATCTGAGACTAGTGAAGACAGCGATAGCAAACAGTACGTAAAAAATAAACTGTTACCCTAAAACTGAAGAATGGAGGAGAGACTGATGTGCCAAGTTTTAACTGTAGTTGAAATTATTTTCTTCTCAGTCCTGATTTTACTGCCTACATTAAACATTCTTTAGGTATTAGCATTAGGAAGCTTTAGAAATGCCTATTTCATCACTGCCTTCTATGTAAATTAGGTTTGAATTCAACACAATAGTCTGTTCTGCAGTTTTAAAATATCCAAATTACATTCTGTAGATACATTGTCTTCACCTTTGGTGTTATGGCCTGCCTGCCCATGTGTAAGTCAAAGTTTCAGTGCATGTGGTTTGAGATAATTCTTGTTTAATTTCTGTCACTGAGCTAGGAAATAAAAGCAGAAGTTGAGGGAGGCTAACTTGGTACTGAGGACATTGTTTTGGAATTTGTTAAATTGAGTTTTTATTGCAGACTGACTTTTTTTTATTTTAATGTAACTGTAGCAAGTTGCTTGTTATCTGTCCTTCTCTTAATTTCCTAAAGAGGAATATGATAGCGATGTTAAATTTCTTTTTACAACGCAGTAGAAGAAATGGGGTCATACAGGCACTCACGGAGATGCAGTTTCAGTAAACAAAGTTGAGATTTTGTATGCCACATGCTGTAAGAAATAATCACAACAAATAGTTTATGAGCAATCTTCAGGCAATTTTTCTGAGTCATTGGCTCATTCTAAGGAGAAAAAAAAGAATCTTTTTACAGTAATGGAAATGTCTTTCAGTGGAAGACAAAAATCATCAAAACTCCTATATTTGTATTGCATCACTAGAAGTGGTTTACCCAGCCTAAAAGGGAAGGTGTTGCAGCAAAGCAAGTAGGTCTCAATCATCTGTCCCCTGACAGCTGATACAGAGTGTTCTCAGAGTTCAGCTCAGGGTGTCAGTTCTGGGTGAAGCCGCACTAGATGCTTTCTACAGCAATATAACAACCAAGACGGTTGACAGCTACTGCCATGTCAGTGACACATGTTGATTAATGTCCTTCGTAGAAAGAAATTTGTGCAGAGGGTGGCATAGGGACATTAAAGTCATTCTTCTTGTCAGAAGTAAATGCTGCGTGGTCCTCTGTGCCCTTCCCAGTGTTTTGCAGTCTGTTGTTCTTATAATCAAACCAGTTGTCTTTTGTTTCACTGGTGTACGCACATAAAAATGGTACTCACTGTGATATAAAGTACATGAAAATTAAAACTAAATTCCTCTGCTGCTAAATCCAAGGTGCAATAGTAAAACAGAAAAATAAGCAATATTGCGAGACTAATTAAGCAGGTTCAATTTGTAACAGCCATGACTGTTGATCTTACTGTTTCGTGATAAGAAATAGTTATCTGTGGATTTTGGTTTGTCTTGCTCAAATTGAAAAGTGTGCATGTGTGTTTGTTTTATTTTTGAGGGGATTTCCCCAGAATGAGGTTGTTTGATAGATACCATTTGTGAACAGGTCTGTCTGCTGGGGTTGTGTGGGTGGTTTAGGCAGCTACGTTACTCTCCGTCAGGTCCATGAATATTTGCAAAACTTAATGGGACAGACACCATTTATGTTTTTGTAATAGTATCATCTGCCTCAGAACAAACGGAATATATAAATTATATCTATTTTCTATTTGTTTAACAGATGTTAGTTAATTAATTTGCCATTTATTAGAAAAAGAATAGTGGGGAGAGGATGCTGTTACAAACTCCCAGGCTGTAGAGTTTATGAAAACTAATTTAAATTGATGGCATTTCAGTAAAGGCCACCAAGGGACTAAAATGAACAGCCCATTGATTACAGCAGAGTATATTCTGTGTATCACAGAAAAAAAAACTTCAAAGTTCTTCTCAACCAGTGAGAACACTGGTGAGTGAGATCTGGAGTGTGAGATCCTCCAGAGAAGGAGACTCCACAACCTCCCTGGGCAGCCTGTTCCAGTGTTGTGTTACCCTTACCGTGAGAAAGTTTCTCCTTATGTTTACATGGAGCCTGCTACGTTCCAGCTTTGCACCCACTGTCCCTTGTACTGTCATTGGACATCACTGAGAAGAGCCTGGCTTCATCCTCCTGACACTCACCTTTTACATATTTATAAACATTAATGAGGTCACCCCTCAGTCTCTTCTCCAAGCTAAACAGAATCAGCTCCCTCAGCTTTTCCTCATAAGGGAGATTTTCCCTTCACTTAATCATCTTTGTGGCTC
>VWZY01000009.1:211-28778 GCA_013399075.1 Chloroceryle aenea
CTGATTTCCAAATCCATTAAAACTTTTATTCAGAAATTATCGCCTTTAGAAACTGACAAGGTTGGATTGGATGAGTAAGAGTTGGAATTGTCTGGAACCAGAAAAGAACAGACATCTTCACATCTCATCACAGGGACTTCAGCCTAACACAAAAACCCAGGTAACAACTGTTCAAGACTTTTGCTAATATCCAAGATAAAACAGACATAGTGAAGTCTTCACTGAGATAACCAACCAAAATTTTGGAATTTCCTTAATGACTACACATATTTAACGTACAAAGACAAACCTTGTATTTTAATAGGGTAAACTATTTCCATCTTATTTTGTCCAATGTTCTGTACTTTAACAAAAAAAAAAAAGTTTTATTGTTACAGTAGCAGCCATTAGTAATTAAATGGGGTTTTTAAAGCCACTTTCTCATTTAGCTGAAAATAGTAGAACATCACAAGCAGAAAAAAGTAATGAAGCGCTCAAAATAAAAAGCTCTTAAAATATCAGGTAATGCCAGTAATTCTTCAGACATTGCACGCTGATAACATTTATATCTGCATTTAGATATATTTAACTTTAAATAGAGAGATCTGGATACTGCAGAAAGAAGAATCTGCACATAGTTAAGTCATCTTTAAAAACACAAGCAGAAAGAAGAATCTGCACATAGTTAAGTCATCTTTAAAAACACAAATTTAGACACCACAAGCTTTTCTGTTTCAATTTCAAGTTCACAACCTAAAGCTAAATATTAACATACATAATGTTGTAAAATATTTTGTATAATATAGGCTTGCACGGAGAGAAGTAACTTTTTCGATATGCAATCAAGGCAACAGTTCAACAGCATAAAGCAGTACTCCAAACAGATTTCAGACCATGAAATAGAGAACTGGACTGTGGATGACTTAATGCCAGTGAGAACTGTTACCTGTCACCATGATTGCTTCCAGCTCACATAATGTATCTGTAGTGCCAGAGTCTGAATTCTACCGCAGCTCCTTGCTGACATCTGACTTTTCATTATAAGTATCTTGGGATCTTTAAGTGACTCACATCGTTATTAATTACACACATTGAAACAGCAGTCCCCTCAGCTTAACCATACTAACCATAAGAAATAATCCTTAGTTTAGGAGAGTTTTCAGTCAAGGCAGGCCAGACAAACTAAAAATACACACAGAGGAGCAGGGGTACTTACTCAGAGACCAAGACAAGGAGGCACAACTCTGGTACCATCTCTATTCTACTGCCAAGCTACCTCTTCCACCAAGATTGTTTGTTTTTTTTTTCTCATTTAAGACAAAAAAAAAGCAAGTCATCACAAATAGCAATGCTGAAAAACTGAGGGAAAATAAAACCAATTTAGGTTCTAAATTAGGTTCTAGGTTGTAAATACCAGCTACATGTTTTCAGAAGCTTTCACTTGCAAAGACAAGATAATATGCTCTAGTCAAATTTGTATGATCTACGACAAAAATTTATACACAGGTGGGGAATATCTAAGCATGCCGAAAAAAACCTAGATCTTTCTGTATTTCTTAAAATTTGGCAGGACTGAAAAGATGTCTGTCAAACAGTAATTTAATTTCAATGATAATCTTTCATGTATAGTTACAACAACAGTGTTAGAATATGCGAGCCAATTTCCAGAGTCTTAATGAATATTTCTATTCATTAGAAATGGCAGAAATCTAAATCTCCAGAAAATAGAAATTATTCATGCAGAAGTTTCATTTATAATGCAAATCCTAGCACGGGACTGACTTATGCAGACTGCCACCATTGTCAAAATACTATCTTTACCAGTTCCGCACACCCAAACTCCATCCTTCCATCATAAAGAATCTTTGAATTCAAAGATCATTATATTTGATTGCAGAGGAACATACAGAAATACCTTCTCAAAGGAGAGAGTCTTGCAATTGTTCCCACACAGTGCCACATCCTGGTATGTCCAGGCCTGATTAAGTACAATAATACATTTTTCTTTTCCAAGATGGGTAGGAAGGGAAGGAGGGAAAGGATGATGGTCTTGATCTCTAAAAACCTCCTGGGTATTAGTTTTATTTTATTTTAAATTTAAAAATAAAAACATCAAGTCTCTAAAAGCATTTAGAGGACCCAATACATTGTTAATGTTACATTCAAAGCATACATTTGTCTTAACTGATTTTTCAGCCCATATACTGAAAAATGTCACAAAATGAAATGCTCAAAATGCCGTAAGGCATTTTTCGAGCATGTTTTTTTAGGATCAAGGAATATTAAAACACCAGGCAGATAAATTACATAATCTTTGTCCTTTTTTTTCATTACTGGTCACAGAAGAGCATTATCTGTGATGACAGTGTCAGCATTTTGACTAATCTTTTTATAGTGCTTCAATTTAATAACATTGAAGCCTGGAACATACACTTGTGACTGATAAGCAGCTCACACAAATCCAGAAGGAAAAAATCCACAACTTTCTTTGAAGTCACTATGTTTTTTTTACACTGGAAATACCATGCATCAGTCACACTGTAAATTATACTCATACCCAGAGCTATGACTATGGAGTCACATTCATGTTCTAAATCATGTTCCTAAAATCAGCAGTACAACTTATAGATAGCATACCAGAGAACATGCCTAATAAAAAACTGTAGATGTCCAAATGACTCCTGAATAGCTGACCTTACTCATCCAAAGGGTGCTTTCACCTATATAATTTAACATAAGATTTCAAAATACGTTATAAAAATCAGATTTTTCAAAAATATAAATAATCTGTAGTAGATCAAGGAAGTGTATCCAATCTAAAAGTTGCATTCAGACTTGATGGTCACTACCCAGGAGCTCATTAATTAAATTTCCCATGGAAATATTTTCTTTAATTTAGGATATATATCAGTGCAACTGAGACACACAATAATTCTTTAAATTCTGAACTTTTGTTTCACATTTTTTGTCTCAACACTGCTCAAGACAACAGTCTGGGAAGCATCTTCTGATCAGGGAACCATATATACCTTCTCTGTGGTGGCCAGGTGCAGTACAATGTTCAATGTTACAAGCTGAGTATGTCTTTGACACTGACAGCCAAGGCCACGTCCAGTAGCTAACAAAACAGAATTACTGTAGGAAATGGTGTTTATCTGCTCATGAGGAGTCCTGGAAGTACAATGGCATGCTTGTTGCATGGCTAGAGACCATTTTGCAAGGAGATACAGTATTAGGGTGAAATTTCCTTGTTGACTGTCTTAATGAGAAGACTACCAAACTCATCAAGATAAAACAAATGTTTGAGATTTAATTCTAACCTTGAATGCACACAAACCCTGCTCCCCATTCCGTCAGTGCATATATATCCTCACATATAGGTATAGTGTGAGCAGAAGCTGATGCTTGTTCTAAAACAACAGAGACACACATGGAAAAGCACCTCAGGGTGTGGATTACCACTGCTGAACTTTTCCCTTGCCAGTGAGACTTGGTCCAATATCCTGCTCTTCTGCTGGTTACCAACCTCACCCCACAGGTCCCCTCAGATATACTTACTGGACTTGTAAACTCAACTTCAAGCCATGCAGCCCCTTTTCTTTCTGCAATTCTTACACATCATGTTTTCCTCAAAGTGAAATTTCTAAGCATAGCAGCACTGGAAAACAAATCTTAAAAGTGCAATATTTTTCTACCATAAAATTATAAAAAAAAGTCACAATTTAAGCCTTTCAAACTTGGCTTTCTCTTTATTTCTTCATCACTTATTCACATCTGGTATTACATATAAGATTTTGGTGAAAACCTTCTTAGGGACTTACTACTCTGCTTCCTACAAAAATACAGACTTTGAATCCTATCTTCCCTTCTGCTGTCCAGAATTTTAAATACCTCATTGTAAAAATAAACAAAGAAATAAATTACTCATTTTTCCAGAACAAATAACCCATCTGTTTGTTCCAGTCAATGTACAAGGTTAAGAAATATGCAGCTGTATCTAATGCTGCAAGCCACAATATTCATATCCTAAATATATTACTTTCAAGCAGAAAAGAAAAAGCAGCAGAAGGTAAAAATGATGCACCTAAGCAGCATGGCATCTTCTAATTTGACTGTTCAGAAAAGAGCATGTCCTTTTTAGAAGTTATACACCACCAACATATATAGGACTCACTAATGGCACACAATAAACAATCACATACAAATAATCTGCATTTAAAGTGCTGAATGCACTGCAGTACTCCAATACCAGCCCTTATCATACAACAAAATATCTTAGGCAGTCTCACCATCATCAGATTCACAAATCTCACTCTAAGGAAAATTATATCCAAGAACAAAATTTGATTCATAATCTGAGGATATAATTCAGCCCTTAAATATATGACTGAAAAAACCCACATCATTAAACTCAGTACTTATATTTCCTTCATGTTCCTACACTACTCATTTAAACTGTCCCAGAATTAGGCATGGGCATAGCTGCTGCCCACATTTAGCCCAGCTGGTATACTGGGTCATACCACAGATCTCCCTACCTCAGTGCACCAACTCAGCAATGAATGGCCAAGAAATACATAAGAACAAAGTCACTCTGTAGAGGTACCTCCCTAGAAAAATGGGGATTAAAGCCAGATAGTGTCTTTGAATTTGGAAGAAGAAGAAAACATAGATTAGGCAATCCAACTCCTTCTAGATGAACACCTCTTTCTGCAGAGAAACTAAGCATATATAAGAAATGAAGCATATAAATTCTGACATAAGTTTTGTTTTTAACTATATATAAACCCATCTGCAATTGCAGTTTCTGTGCACTGAACAGTTTACCTATACGTTTTCAGTAATGTTCACAATGTTTGCTTTAAAAATGCGCCTTGTGGTTACATTAAAAGTTTATAGTATTGTATGACTAAAAAATTGAAGGGATCCAAAGAGCATTTCCCTAATTTGTGTGTCAAGTATTGCACATAAATTACATCCTTCCTGGATCAAGCTTTAAAAAGCAAACTCCGTGAATCATGTTAAGCCATACTATTGACAGGTGAAGGCCCATTTCATAACAGTAGAACTGAGCTTGGTTGGACACTGTTAATTATTTATCAAGGTACCAAAGGCTATTGCTCATTCTCACAGAGTACAGCAACAGTCACCTGCAAATTCTAGGCTTTTTAGATTTGCCCCTCTTGATGTATAGCCTAACCTAACACCACCATCAAGCAAACCTTGCTATGCAACAGCAATGCTTCTTTTATGTCTCTGTGAAGTTACAATACACTGAATCTACCATGCACACAGCACGTTGGCTAATCTTCCTTTCGTTGGACAGAAGAAAAAGAAGTTTTGGGGGAAAGAGAAGAAATGGAGTAACATGTACTGATACATGTATGAATAAACAACAGTTTGAACTCTAGAGCTAGGGAACCACAGAGCATGAATTCTGTAGAATTCTGTTTGACGTATGTCATAAATCAGATTTTTTTTTTTTTTCTTTCTGCTTTCTGTATGACCTTTGGACAGAGGTGAGGGGAGTAAATAAAGACTATCAAGATCTTTGTTTAACTGGACAAGAGTTTAGGAATAGCAAATATCAACCACATACAAATTTCTACAATCACACCATGTCTTGAAAAAATAAATATGCCTTAATTTTTGCCCATGCCCAAGAGAGCTGTGTGTCAACTAGAAAGTTTCAATGCAAATGGAATAAGTTGCAGTAATTTAATTTTCTATTTTGCCTAAAGCATCCATCTATGCAAGAATGTATTTACTGTCTCATAAGGGCTTTGTAGTTTTCTTGTTTATTGTAATAACAGTAGTTTCATGACTAGAGCTCTATGTACTGGGTTAAAGAAATCAAGGCACCTACACCAAAACATACTGTGCATCATGTAAATCATGGTTTTTCCTGATGTGTCATCATACTTGCCATTCAGAAGTACATACTGGTAGCAGCACACTGTAGCAGCATGCTGTAATGTGACATTATGAGCCAGCTGTAGAGATAGAGGTGCAGGTGAAAACACACTTAGACAGCGGTCATTTAATGAAACTCCTATTGTAGCCAGTTCCAAATTTTTCCATTGTTTAAATGAACACAGTGCTACTCTCTGCCATTCATCAAAAATAAAACAGAAGATATAGCCAGGAAGGAAGGAAAAGGGGGAAAGCATGATGAAGAGGGAAGAAACACAGATACATAAACTAGAGGTATGAACTTTACCAGGCTTTCTATCTTCAATTACAGCAAGCAAAACAGTATCCTATCACCAGTAGGAAAAGGTCTAATATGAGCATACAACTTAGAGTAATTAAAGGTTAGAGGTGAGAAACTAACTGAATCTCGGAGTATTTATGCATCTGTTGCCCTATGGGAGATGGGATATGATGCTTCTGGTAAGGCCTCCATGTTTCACTCTAAACACACTCTTTTATACAAAACCAGTGCTGAAGCTGACATGGCCCTTTGAGTGACTCAGGCTACAGAATGCTTGTGCACACAGCTCAAACCTGAAAGATGAAAACTAGCAGCTGAGGTAATCTTATGAATCGAAGATCGTTCCTGGTATGACTGCAGTCAGTTCGAAACAGACTAACTTCTAACTAACCTGTAGCACTAGAGTACACGTGTAAATTAAGTATTAAAGTAAACTTGGTGGAAGAAACCAATCCCCCCCACCCCATGTTGCATGGTGCACAGTTACAGACTTCTTTCAGTATTTCCCATGATAAAACATCAGAAGAAAAAGGTATTTCTTCCAACAAGTCTTACTTTGTGGATTTGGATTCGTTGAGTAAACTTGAATAGGTAATATTTCAAGGTATCAGTGCCACCAATAAATACTTGCCTGCTCCAGAAAAACTACCCAACTACCAAGTGGTGACACTCCCTGTTTTATGTGATCCTGCACAGTCTTGAAAATGAAATGTTGAGGGGATAGAAAGCAGTGATCAGCAGACCATAATTATAGCCATAGCAAGAAACACCATGGCAAATTCCTACCAAAAGTAACCTGGGCTTTTATGCCAAATTTGTGAACTCCATTTATGTTGCATTGTCAATTGATTTCTAAGCAATCATTTGAAATGTAACACAGAATTAATTAAACTGAAGTCTTTTGTACTTAAAGAAGGAACACATATGAAATTTCTTTCATAAGAACTGCCCAGTCACAAACCTACTGTTCCTCTTGCACGGCTGGGTATTGCACTTGCTTAGGTCTCACACATTTACTCTGCTTCCCCCTACATTGTCGGCCCCCTTGCCTACTGATTTATTTTTCATTCTATAGCTCAGCATCTCCTTTCTCTGCACAATTAACTTCAGAAATTGTTAAATCTCTCATTCTGTCACGTATATCCTACCTAATATTCCTAGAAAGTAAACAAGGTTATGTTACAATAAAAGGTGTATCAAAAAGTAGTCAAAAGGGAAAGAGAAACATTTCAGTTCTACTAGGACAATATAATCTGCAGATTCCATTTTCTACAAAATCACCTTAATACAAGCTTGGGATTTCATAGCATAACTAAATTAGCAGTACTCAGTGAAGCCTTTAAGGATGACATATCTAAGAGATTTCAGTAACTGACAAAATATGCCACTTCTGAAATATTTATTAAGCATTCACCTAACATCTGATATGGCTTTAATTTCAAATTTATTAAAACCACACACACATTATACAAAAAACAGGTATACTCTTAAGAAATAACAACTTACTATTATTTCCAAAGGAATAGAAGAAAGTTTTCCATGGCTGGTTTTCTTTTAGGCAAAAATGTAAAGTAACCTAATTCATCTAGCCTAAACAGCATCACCGTAGCTAAATACAGGCAAATACAACTTCTGCCAATGTTGTTGTCTCACTAATAAATATTTGTGAGCTTCCACTCACTCTACTTCCCTCCTAAATTAGTCACCATCTGCTTAATTTCAACTGAGATTTTCACATTTCACCTACTGCAAAGATGAATGTTGGGTATAAACACAGCTCTTGGGAAGCAATCTCTGCTACAGGATAACAGGAAAAATGTCTCTACATGGTTACATTCATTTGCTTTTCACCACTTATTCAGAGTAAAGCAGCAAAAAAAGTTCAGATCATTTCCTGACTGGCACAGCAAGTTATAGCAAGATACACATTCTATTAATTTTTAATTGCATTGCTTGCAGACTGAAAGCCCAAAAGGGGAGCGTTTCTTTTTAAAGCATAAAGAAGGGCACTGAAACTGCTTACCTCGCTCAGCTCTGCAGGGGAGTCATTTCCATATTTCATAGCAACTCCAGAATTCATGATTAGACGTCTCAGGACTTGACGATTTCTGAAGATTTTGATGCTTTCAAGCTTTGATGAAGTGATTCAATACTTTATTCTGCAAAATTTTTCTGTCTTATACATTTTGCTCTAGACAGCCATTTTTATTCCACTGTGATAGTTTTAATTAATGATGCAATATCTTCTAAAAGATCCAAACTGGTTTTGACTTCACAGACAATCCATTGCTGTGAGAGACTTGTTAACACTGTGAAGTGCTCAGAGAATGCAGTGAAGGAGCTGCTTGCCAGGATCCCAGGGCTGTCTTAGTCCATCTGCGAGGTGTGCTTCATCTCTGCTGTCTGTTTTATGCTGCTCTTTTCCACAACTCTGTTGAAGGGCATCTCCTAATGCCACTTAATGTACTCAGAAAAATTTGATGAGCTTCACACGAGTTTACAGAGAAAAGAAAAGGAGAATGCTGCTACCGTCCTCAGTGTTCGGGGATGGAGCAGGGAAAAGAGAAGAAATCTCCCCTCCCCGAGACAAACCAATGCTGCGCTTGACGCTAAAGTTTCCCCTGCCAGTGAGCCTGGAGTTTAAGTGGTTTATGATCAAACACAGCTGTCTTGCTGCTGGCTAAAGGGTGCATGGAATGGGCGGTACTAAAAGGAGAGTACAAGTGGGAGGGAGAGAGCTACAGAGAGTTCATTTTGGAATTACAGGCATCTTTCCAGCTTTCTGCATACTAATTACTATACACAAAACTATAAAGCGAAGTAACAGGAAATGCCACCTGGATAACAATAAATTGGGTTCCTACTTCCCTATTCCCATGTGCAATTAAGTAAGAAAAGTTGGGAGGCTCTAGGGGGCGGGGGTTGTAGCAATTTCAAAAGGTCATGGTAAACCCAAAAACACCATTAGAAAGCTGCAGATTTTACCTAACACTGGCATTTTACAAAGACTTTGCAAAGATGCTACTGGAAGAAAGGGAGAAAAAACATTTCCTTTCAACATGCAACTAATAATCTAGAAAAATCCTTAAGAAGCTGGATTTGTGGACACGCTGCACCCACTGCAAGAACCAGAAACATCCTTTCCACTTCCCCCCACCCCCTAAAATATAGTGACAGCCCCATACTCTTTGTGATGCTGGATTATGATGTACTTCTGGAGTTAGAAGTAGGAAATGCCATATTCTGCAGCTGAAATTTATCTGATTATCTTACTACAATATATTATCAAAGTGTAAAACAAAGCCAACCCACCAAAAAAAAAAAAAACAAACCACACAGAAACAAAAACCAAAAAACAAAACCATGCCAAACCACAACAATCAACCAACCAAACAAAAAACCTAAGGAAAAAAAAAACAAACAAACAAACAAAACAAAACAAAACATGAGAAATAAGAATAAATGCTATATAAGCTGTGGTAAAATTCTTGTACCCTAGCAAAAGCATTTACATAGAAAACAATGTTCTCCAAGAGCAATACTTCTCCAAGAGCAAAAAATCATCTTGTGATTTTTTTTTCCTCCTCTGTTAATCACCGATTAATATCAGTATGCAGATATAGGGGTAATTCGACCAAATGACAATACAGAAGCACATTAAGAAAAAGAACCCAGATAAGCACATATATATTGCTCTATGATACTAAAGAGCAGAAACACTGTCCCTGTGCCCAGCATCAGGAATCACAACTCTCCTCTGGCCCAGCGGATAAGGAGAATGCCACAATCTCTTTACAAGACATTTTACTTTCATCCTCCAGGTCTTTTTTCCAGCCTTTTCTTTCTGTTTTCTGTATTCTTCCTCTTCTCCAGTTTGCTTTCTAGAATTCTGTATTTTTGGGTTTCCCTTCCTAAAGCTCACCTTGCACTGCCTCCATTTTTGATTATTTTCCTCTTTTGAGAGCTTCTTCCCTGTGTCACCTTTATTTCAGTTCTGTCTCTATGTTTAGTGCTTCTCTGTGTATTGCTCTTTACTCATCTGCTTTGTTTCCGACATACGTTTCCATTTATCGCCCCTCAGATAACCGGCAGCGGGGCTGCAGTGCTCTCTGCTGGCAGATGGCTGGTGTCTCAGCCACAGCAAACAGCACAGTGCCACGCTGCACAAACTGCGCCTTCCCCCTCCACAAGGCAGGAAAGCAGCGGGATGAAGAGTCCTCCAGACTACATGCAGTATGGAACAGCAAATCCACAGCGATTTGGTACACTGATTTCTTGTGCATTAAAATGTGATTAACAGTGTTTTATGCCCACGAACGAAGGTACCATGTAATAAATAATTTCTCATACATGAGAAAAACCCACAACTTCAATTAAAAAATATCCTGTAGCTCACTCAGTACATTTCAAAATGTAGTATATTTTCCAAATTTTGCCCTCACAAATGAGACAATGACAAAGATTTTGCATATTGCATCACTACTCCTATTAACTCTTATATTCCCTCTTATGATCTGCTTAGAATCTGCTCTGATCTTTGTCCATTTTTGTTGTATGCATCACAGATTCACCACACAGGGATGTCTCAGAATTACCTAAGAAAAAAGTTTTAAGGTTTTCTTTTATGAAAGGACAGGTCATGTTAATTATGTTTTTAATATACTGCATTTTCCATACTATATCCCGACACTGCCAAATATTTCCCAGCTGACTATGAACAGGCATTCAGAAATTAGAAGTTTTGGTTTGCTTTCCTCCCTCATCACTGCTGTCCATTCCCTGCAAACTAGCCATTAGACAGATCAGAGGACATGGCACTACAGACGCATCCCAAGCATAATGGTGCAGGACACCTGAAGTCCTGTACTAGATCCACTCCATACTCTACCAATAGGCTGCACAGGATATTTTTCTGCCTCTTTTCTACTCCATACAGTAACATGATGAAAAGGGACAGAGATACTGAATGAAAAGCAACAGCAGAATTCAGTTTCAGTTGTGCACAAGAACATGGGAGGTGAATGCAGATACTTTCAGAACACAGTTTATTTAAAATTTAAAAATTAATTGTAACACATGTGCAAATTAACAGTTAAACCAAACTGATCAAAAATAATTTTACCTCAACCTCATTGATTCCCACTGCAATCTCTGCATGCTTGTACTGAGTGGTACAAGACTGCACATCTCTCAGTTGGAAAGCAGCAACTATTACTTTCAAATAACCTGTAAGTACTGACACTGCTTGATCTTTCAATGTCCTTATAAGTTGCAGGCATTTCTTTATTGTGGAGGGGTAGCTAAGACTAATGTAATCATTCTTCTGGAACAGTTACTATTATATCACACTTTTTAAAATACTCAGTAGCACTGAGAACATAGTCTGAATACCTGAAGGTGTAAAACGTTTTCTTCTGTAGAATGTCATATTATTTAGCATTTCTCTGAGTCCATTTACTAACTGAATAAAAGCATACATCACAAAATTGAATTCCCAGGTAGATCTGACCAATTATATCCAGGCAGTTTCAATGTTTTCAAGTACATGTAAGTGATCAGTAGCTGCAGGGTACTAAGAACTTTATTGAAGCCAAAATTTATTTTCCCACTGGCTTGTACCAAAGGCATGCTTCAAAGAAAACAAAGAAAAATGTCAAGTATGTCAATTTTGCATTGCCAGGAAAAGAACAGAGCACACCGTGATTCATCGAGAGAGAGATGCCTGTTGGATTAAGTCCCTCTGTTCCTGTTTGGTAGCTGACTGCTCATTCCCTCTCTCCACAGCTCAGCTCCTTGCCTAGGATAGCAATGTTCCTTTGTCTTTAACCTTGTGTCTGTCTTCTTTAGCCTCTACAGTCTGGGAGCAGGGGTCAGGATGGGAATGAGAAGAGGAATCTCTTAACCTACAGATGTACATTTCTTAGCCCAAGAGAAAATGGTCTCAGTGGATGCTTCAGTGTCTATTAAAAAAGAAGGGGGAAATTAGAAGCTGGATGAACCTGACTGTCACTGAGACTTTCAGAAACTACATCCACCAAATGCATTCTGTCAAGACAGAAGCACTAGTCTGGGCTTCCACTCAATCTCAGTGCATTCTGACCAATTACTGCTTTCTGTAGTTCTAAAGCACTCATGATGCATGTTCCATGTAGGTAAGTACATTTGCACTGTCAGATTCTTTCTAAGATAATTTTGGAATTATCCAGTAACAACCACTAGTGTGGCCAGTTTGCTGATTGTTGAGGCAATAATCCTATGCCCACTCTACTTCATTTGTTTATTCTTATTAAACTGTAGTAAAAGAATCATTGACATGTATCCAAGATTCACTGAGGAGTCTACCTTTTGATTGTATCTGAATAATAATTTAATAAGATTTGCACTATCACCTGGTGTAAAAGGTATCAGACAAGATAAAACTCTTTTGCCCTTCTTGCTTTTGAAACTTCCACAGAATATGGAAAAAAAAATAGCACTGCAGTTATTTTACAAGGTTTCTCCCTCACACGTTTCAATAATTAGAATACTTTATTTCTTATCAGTTATTGAAGCAGGTGTGACAATTGCCACACATGAATGTTCCTTCCTTGTTTTGACAGCTGCAGAGTGAAAACTCCAGCATAAAAGCAATTACCTAATAAATATGTTCTTCAGCATAGTATGTACAACTTTCTGAGAAGCAGGTTCACTCTGCATACAACATGCACAATTAGCTGATCACAATTCTAGGATGTATGAAATAAGTCTTTCTTGGTTGGTTCTGTTTAATTAGCACTATAATTGAAATGAAACTAATTGAAATCCACTGAGAATTTAGTTTATGTCTGTTTTTCTCAATACCATCCCTACTGTTAGAGCAGCACCCTGTAAAATCCCCCACATGGATAAATTACATCTTCAAATACTCTAAATCTACTACACACAAATTGAGGACAACATAGTTTTGTTCTCACTGTGGCACAAAACACAGATATATAGTGCCAAAGTCTAAATTTCCATGGACAAAATAGTAGCACTCAGAAGATTAGCATGAAGGCTAAACTGGGAAACAGAAATTCAATATAGTAGTTGGTTAATGTTTCCAGAAAAAAATCTTTATTCAATAGCTCTAATGCACTATGATTTAAGAGGGGGAGGCAGATACTTCTTGAGGCAAACTGTTCTCATTAACTCTAGTGAGGGTTATGCACCTCAGCTGAGAGAAAAAAAAATCCAACTCATTTGAAACAATTGCAAGAAACCTTATACTGAAGAATGAAACACTCTCTCTGAAGAAAATACAAGCAGATGTCTTTCCTTCAGTCACACCATCTTGATTAGTCTAAAACTGATAACACATCTAGAATAATGTAATTTCCAAATAGCACTTCAATCAGCTGCTCTCACCTGTTCATCCTTCCTCAAATACTTAATCCACTTAAAAAGTCACGTCCTTGGCCTGAGCAGTCTCCTTGGGAGTTCACATTCAATCCTTTTTTCCATCCTCCAGTATTTCATGCCATGAAGTCACTCACTAACCTGTCAAACAGCCACTCTCATTTTCTGTCATTTCATCCAAAGCCATCACATTCATTTTGATTGCCTCTGACCTCACAGAGCCTTAACATCAGATCTTGACAGGAAAAGGACCAGGGAGTCAACGTGTGCCTGTTATTCCTGTTAGAGACTTGTCTGAGAGGACAACATGGAGAAACGGTAGTAATTTCTATGCTCCTTTCATGTTGCAGCCACCTAATTAGCATTACTGTTCTTTTACTCCTTGCTTAAAAACACAAACAAGGCCATTCTGTAAGCTAAAATTCATGACATCATACTTCTGCTTAGTTTCCCTTCACTGTCCATCTTTTCCTAAGTCATACATTCTTCCAATTTTTAGCCACAAGGAAAAGGCACTCATTTTATTTCCAGTCCCTGCAACTTTGGTTGACATTCTGATTTAACTTCTCTAGATAAAGACTGTTTTTTCATACTTACTGCACTAAAAATAAGATCACTCTTAGTAAAATGTCTGTGGATTAATCCTACCTTTAAGGTATCTATTCTAATTTATGAGAACTTGTATTGCCTCACATTTACCAGTTTTGAACTTTCAAAAGTTCTCACTTGGAGAAGAAAGATTTACCAGGACTCACGTGCTATTTTTCCCAATCCCTGATAGTGAGATTTCCTCATTTACATTCTCTCCTTACTCCTAAGCTCTCCTGGTTTTATATCTTGTCCTTCATACACTCTCATTTCTAGTTGCAGTCCCCACTCCACAGTCATAATCTCAACTGCAAACATTCAGCAACACAATTCATCAGCTCTCTTCTTCTCTTTTACTCTTAAACTCTTCCAAGACATCTATATGTGGTCAGTCTCTAATTATTCTTCCTAATTATAAGATTTCTCTCCACTCTGACTTGCATTATCACTGGCTCATGGGATGCACAACTCCCTGACCTGGCTCAGTGAGCATGTAAAATGCCCACAGTGACATGAAGAAGGGGAAGGGATCCTGGCCCCTGGTTTACATCAAAGCTGTACTTGGACACTTCACCTAGTCAAGCATCCCATTTCACCATCTGTGGTCAAGATTTCTTCTGAATGTTTAACAGATGAACTAATGGATACTTTCTGACTACACATACACACACACACATACATATGCACATATTTGTGTATACGTAGTGTGTGACATTTATATATATGCTATATATATAAACACAAACAAGTATACACGTATACATACACCTATACACATGTGCACACACCCTAATCTATATAAATGTACATATATATGAATGTATATATAAGTATTTGAAAGTTTGCATGCACTGAAATGCTCCCTTTGAAACATTTTCGATCAGATGAATTCTGGCAAATGCAAGGCAAGTGTCTGACGGATTCCTACTTGAAACTCTACAGGATGCTTTGGCTGGCATAAGCATTTAAATAAAAAGAGCATTCACTTCAGTGAGCACTGAAGGGGTCTGGGGAACTTTCATTATGGCCAAAATAACAAAAATTACTTCAACAATTATGTGAGCTGAAATGGTACATATAAAAACTCTGGTGAATGTAACCCCCTAGTTTTCAGGCAGTTTTGCTAGATAGCTAAACATAAAATCTAAGCTCTCTATTCTAACCTCCCTTCTGGTCTATAGATTTAGGGTTTTTTCCACTTACAACTGCCCTGCCATGTACTTTTTAAATCTCTTCAGTAACTTTTTTCCTATACATCTTCCTACATCTAAGCTTCACATCATATACTTCAAGTCTGCCTTACCTCTACTTCACTCATTTTTACTTCAGCCTTCTTATCTGACAGATGCATTTTATATGAGGAGGCAGTTAGTAACCCTGCTTCAGCATTTACGGTATCTCTGACTTCCATGTATAGCCTGTTTGGTTCCATAATCCAAGGCCTGTTTACACTCAAGACACTTTCACTTACATCAGGTTGATGAAGCATGATTATAAAGTTAAAACCTTATTTCAGGACTCATCTGGATAGTTCCTTACTTCATTAAGTTTAGAAATGACTTGCTAAAAAATTCTGGTGCTTACTCTCAGATAAGGGTCTATCAACCAATTAAACCAAAACAAATTAACAAAATAATCTACAAAAAAATTTTAAAAAAAATAATCTTTTTCTGTCTTCACAATTTAGAATTCTGTCACAAGACATTTTATGATTCTGAAGAAACAACTAGCACCTTGTAGGTCCTACAGAAACAAAGACTTTTCCCTCCTTTTCTATAATGCATACCAGACAATCAATATTCAAGTAAAAATCAGATTAAACCAATAATATGCACTTATTATCTCTTTAAAAATTCATACGTTAGAAGGATACAATGTCTTCTTCCCCAGTCACTTCCCTAAAATTATAGCTTCAAGTAGATAAAAGTAATAGAAAACTCAGTGTAGGAAATTAGAGATAGCTATTTAGCTTCAAGGCACAAACCTCACTTGGGTACCTCAGTGGGGTTCTTATTCCATTATGAACTCCTCATAGAACAAACACTGCCCTTCCTGAAACTCAGAGTTTACTTTGATTGCTTCCTACCGTGATGAAAAGTGGCATTTATGAATATATTGCAACATAGCTATTATCATAATCTGCCTTGGAGCTGAGAAGTGATAATGTGGCTTTCTAGTCCAAATGAAGCAATCATGCTGAAACAGTTCTTCACAAAAAGTAAAAACAGTAAGCACAAGAGAGGCCCTGTGCAGAAATATCTCCCATTTTCTCTGCTCTGGCACCAAAACACTTCCCCAAAACAGCTGTGCTGACAGCCATATATTAATTTATTAAAAAGCACCCTAGAACATAAAGAGTAACAGGAGTCTGGACAGTGGCAGCATCCTGCATAGCCTCAGGTCAATGTCCAAGAACTGAAAGTGACAGAAACAATTCCAGGGAACAGAGGCATCTTGATGAATTTAACCATGGCACTGACAGGCCTCTATGGAAACCCTGCCTTGTTTCACTTTGCTGGCAGGATAACAATTGATTACTCCATTACAACTGAACTAGAACTGAAATGAAAAAGCACTTTGAGTCCATTTTGAACTGTACACTGTGATTTAAGATTTTAATTTTATTACCAAAATTCCTATATATCACATAATCAAAATGTAAGGATTTAGAATGTGTGTAGAAGAGGAGGGGGAATAAGTCTTCTCATCTTTTTAGTAAGTGAGGATTCACAGACGCTCAGCATCGCCAAGTGTAACTATGTCAGGTCAACAGTTCACACTAAGAAAACAGTCAGAAAAGCCAGGTAACAATATAAAGTCAATATTCTGTAGAACTGTGTGCAGTGGTAATGGCCCAATGTACCAAGTGAATTGCTCTTCATTGCAAGCAGCTGGAAAGAAAAAGAAAAAGTTTGGAAAAGCAGAGATATCTGAACACTTGTGCTAGTGCCAGAGCTCCCTTTACTAACGCAAGCAAAATAAGACGCAGAAAGACAGTTTCTAAACAATGAGGGAGAGAAAGATACAAAGTCATTGCAGCTAAGTTAAATGAGAAGTTTTGAAATTTGTCCATAGACCTTCAAAACACATCCTTAACACACATTTGTTATGACTCCCTTTTCTATAGCACCCAACTGTCACATGCCAGTTCCCACAATCTAACGACAACCACAGATCTGGGTCAAAACTCATCATTCTGTGCCCTTCACCTTTGCTACATGCTTGTAAGAGATATTATTCAACTGTCACACAGAAGAGCCAATTAAAAGCCTTAGTCAAAAGAGTCTATTAAAAGGCTGCCTGAACAAATGTGCCCTGTGCTGACAACAATCACATTGTGTTGTGATTGTCTGGGGATGGAAATAGTGACAGAATTTAAAAACAGAACAGAACAAACCAAACCAACCAACCAACCAACCAACCAAAAACCAAAACCCAAACAAACAAAAAACCCAAACAACAACAACAACAAAAAACAAAACCAACAAACAAAAAACCCCAAACATCAACATATATGCTACTCAAAGTTTATAATCTGACTTTTGCTCACCTCTATGTCTGTTATGATCCAGTAAGTTCAAAAGACAGAAAAACTACATTTCATATAAAATCGATGAATCCTGGCAGACCTAATGTCCATTTTAACTTATAAGAAAAAAACCCAAACAACTAACTGAGCACTATTAGAAGGCTGTGGAAGCCAGCACTGTATAAACACAATGCATAATCCTATTACATCTAATGCCTACTTCAGACAAACAAACTCCATTATAGTGCTGGCTTCAAATCAACAGCAAACAGCTTCCCACTTCCCTCAACATAAAAAAGTCTGTCAGACAAAATTGCCTTCATGCCTGCTCTCAAACAAGCCCAACATCCTGAATCTATATTCCAATAATCAGTTCTTGCTTTAATGCAATTATCGGATTCTATTTTCAACCTGTCAGAACAGAAACAATGCCTAGTTTGGAAGCAAAGGTACAAAATGCAAGGTTATCTGGGGCACAAATATTTCATGAGTAGGCTCTACTGTGCACACCACTAGTATCTTCTCCAACTTCAGGCATTCCTACCTACAGCACTCCAGATGAAGGAATCATTAGGCTACATTTATACAGTAAGATCTTTTATTGGCAGGAAAAAGTGTAATACAAGTGGGGTGTAGGACATGGAAAAAAAATGGTTGCAAGAAAAGGAGAGGAAGACAGCTGGCTCATGCAGTTTACTGTAACAATATGCACTGGTTCCAGCAGACTCCCCCACAACATAACTTGGATAAATCATTCTGTGCACAGGTAACACAATTCTGACATAGCCTATAAAGCGGCTATAGCACTGAATAAATTCCTTCAAATACATAGAATCTGAGTGTTCCTTATCCACACTAGCCTCATGCAGAGGAACTAGAAAGTCATTACTCTCTCCCATCAAAAAAGATGTGCCTTGCGAGCATGACCTGACGCTTTGAGGACAAATTTCCTTGTCCACGGGGGATGGTGTGGAGAAGCTGATGAAGCAGAACTTCCCAAACCAAGGAAAAAAAAAAAGTTAATTTAAAAACAAAGAAGATTTGGAAAGAGCAGTGAGAATAAAAAGCAGCAGACTTTGCCAGAAAAGGACACACTAGTATTACTGAGTTATATAACCATAAAACCTTTAGACACTAAATGAGACATTTTGCAGTACGTTCTCATTAACAGGGACACCAAACAAAAGTAACCTACAAACCACTCACAGAAATACCTTTCCCAGTACAGTTTTGTTTTCACACTCCCTTGATATATTCCCTTAAAATATCCTTTCCCCAAAGAAATACCCATGTTATTTTAATAAAACATTTAATTTACAGCTGATGCTATAAAATAGAGAAAATGCTTCATATTTAGATAACTGCAGGAGTATACCTAAACTGCCACAAATCTCTATGAAGCCCTTTTTCCCCACCCACTACAAAAGTATTTTTATTTTCTTTGACAAATCCTTCCTGTTTTTAAGTAGTCAATTTAAAAATCTACATTTACTCTCTTGGTTAAAATAAGCCAAACATGTAGATTAAAAATTTAGACTACACATACAAGGTTTACAGCCTTGTATGAGGGTGAGTGGTATGGGTTTTTTAAGCAGTATAACTTTTACTCTAAACACACTAAAATTACAGTGACTTGTGCCAAAGAAAAACATACATACATAAAATGGACACACATCTGTTATCAGTAATTAATCTGATCATATCAGTTTTTGCAAGGAAAGACTGTTGGTTACAAGGGCACATCCCTTGCTAGTCGCACAGCAAAGGACACTAGAAATATCATCTCCCTGTATTATATCCAGACTGGAAGTTAAGTTAGGAAGTAACACAGAACAGAAGAGTAACAGTAGCGCAGTAACAGAATAATTGATGTATTGTCAAATGGTCTAAGTGCTGGAGAAAGGGATAGAAAAAGAGATTAAATTCAGCATTTTTAATTTCACCATGGAATGTCATCTGTTTATATATGTCAAATACCAAGCATCTCTATAATCTCTTGCTAAAGTACAAAATATGTGTTGTAACATAAGGCATTGTAAGAAATCATTATACGTTCAATAACATGACAGCAGTACAGAACTTTCGTGCAGATCACTTAATGTACATTTACATGCATCTCAGAGCACACAAATGGTTACTGCGACTCAGGATGGAACAGCCCATTAATACTGTTTCAAGTAGTTACGCAGAAACAGCTGTGTTACACTCTGATGTAAATGTAAACACAATGATAATTGTACCCCAAAGCTGTTAATACAAATAAATAGGCTGCAGCAAGTTAGTTTTGCCTGATTATGGAGCAGATCATCTAGGTGGGAAAGGAAAAGCTAACTGTCCCCGAAAAATGAAATAGGGAAATTTGGAATACTATCAGTCAGTATAAACTGTTACCAACTATAAAGAATATCTTTCTCAAAACAATGATTCTGTCCGTCATAACTTGCAGCTCAGTGCTCTTAAGGACGAAAAATTAGCTATGTAAACATTCACTGAGTCTAACAAAGAGGTACTGCAGTAAAAATATGTTTCAAGAACATGACACTTCCTAAGGCAAAGATATTTTCTCATCTGCTAATGATCATGCCGAGAAAGTAATGCTAATACAACTACATATTGCTTTGCAACAAATATTTTGAGTATCATACTTTGTAAACTCTTGGGTTGTGTACCCAACAGACATGATGTCTGCATTTGACACAGGAAGTCAGAATTAAATTTCTCCCTTAAGATGAGAAGTGAAGATTTGGTAGGTGGAGCAATCTGTGCCAATGCCCTCCTACCTAGACACATCCATCTTGCATTGATAGCCATGCACAAGATAAAGCAGGGTTATGCCTGCTTAGCTGTTAGCCAGAATGAGATGTTGCAGGAAGTAATACTGCAGCTCTGTAAATATGCCCTTCTCTCTGAGTTTATCTCCAAGTAAGAACAACCACAACCCCATCTGTGGTACTCGCATGGCCGCTCTGGCAAGAAAGGTACAGTAGAGCTTCCATAATAGCTGGAGTGTGTTTGGGAGGTAAAATCAGAGACTTCTAAAGGATCCTGCGACTGGATAGTTAAAAAAACAACATATGTATCAACATACTTGGGCATTGCATTTTAAAATGTAAGATCTTTTTGTTAAGAATTTCTCAGAAAACCACAACTATTTATGGCTAGAAGAACAGAATTATAAGAGCATATCATCATGGCAAATGAAGCAATTCCAATTATGGTTTTGGTTTTTTTGTGCTTTGTTTGGTTTTTTTTTTACATAAATGTAGCTACTTGTGACTACAAATACACCCATGTTAAACCACACTGAATTAAGGCAACAGAAACTAACAGTAAGCACACAGACATGTATTACCATTCATATGTATTCTTCTAAAAAAAGTAAATATCAAGTTAATCTAGTCTATCTTAATCACATGCAAGGAGAATATGAAATGAGAATTAAACATATCTAGATCATTTTGCTTCAGTTTATTAAAATCCACTGGAATTCTAATGTGAAAAAAGCCTATCATATTGAGATACTGCCCATGGTGATGTTTTCAGAGAAAAGCAACACAGCTGCTACAACAAAGTGCTGTCCCTCCTCAAAGCACGACAGGGGGCACATCAAGATCACATGGTGTCCGGGTCTGAGTGAGAACACAACTAATTCTGTTCAGTGATTTTATTGTTCAGTCTCTTCTAACTGTGCTGTCTGAAGTGAGCAGCCTGTTCTCACAGGCAGTNGAGCAAATGAACAGATATCATAATGGTCAAATCAGCTATTTCACTACAGTTATATAACTATCCATATTAGTGATCCTCATCCAACTTAGAAGATTCAAGTATAAATAAAAACAACTCCTGAACATGGACACACACACAGCAAAATCATTTGAAATGCATGAATTCATTCCTATCCATGAAGAGTATTTACATTATTTACATCCCAGTGCAAGAGAAACAAAACTAATAAATTCTTACATTTGGAACACATGCAATGGCTCCCATCAGCGATATCTGCTGTAGTATCTAAGCTACTGGCATGAACATCATCAATAAGTGATGAAAGGTCATGTTTGAGGTTAATATGTTAGTCATAAATATTGGTATCAAAGTGAAGAGCTATAAAGAGAAATGTGTTCTTAATATTTAGGTGTAAAACATGAATCTGAAAAATACTGGAAGAATTACACACCCTATAAAGAGTACAGAATAAGTTATTCCGGTAAAACAAAAGCTGAATCTGTGTTAATAAACCAAAACAGCAAAATGACACGAAATAAACAAAAGCATATACAATGAATGTGAATGGTTAAACCTGAAACAGCACCTAAAAAAAAAAAGAAAAAAGAAAAAATTGCATTGATGCTGTGAAGAAATAGGAATAATGCTTCAGAGAAGGTATTATGCTTTTCCAAAGCTCTCTAGAGCTGTATGTTCATAGGATTTCAAAAATGCATTAAAAACATCACTTTATAAAACCAAAGCAAAGTGATAGTAAACTAATGTTTATTTAGATTTTGCAAATGGGTAACTTAAATGTTAAGGGCAGCATGGAGACCCTTTATATTCACTGAGGAGTATAATCTCTGTTGTAGAAGTATATAACCACCACACAGATGTCTTTAGCCTGACTGCACAGTTAAAAATAGTTAAAAAAATGAGAAGTTTGTCAGAAAGGAATATAGGAAATTAAGTAAAAAGGATTGACACTACGGTAGGGAAAATCAATTCACGGTGCTGAGCAAAACGCAATAACATGACTTCTAATCAGAAAGCACTAACCAATTCACATGCACCCATAAAAATAGGTAACTTTGTTACAACACTGAGTTTAAAGTCTAAATGTCTAGGAGGAAATGTGAAAATCACTGCTTTCCAGACTGGGCCTTTATGGCCTGTGTAGATATATTTGGGAGAGGCTGCCAGGAACTGTTCATCCAGGAGCAGGATGACACAGAAAGGCTTTTTAGTAAATGTTTTGCAGAAAAGAAACCTTAACTTCAGCAATATTTAGAGTTCCAGAGAGAAATGTCTCCACAGAATCTGGTTTTAAATCTTTGTCTTTCTATTACACAGCTCTACAAAAAGAAATATAATCAACTCCTTAAGGGAAGAAATGCCATAATTATAACTCCATTAGGTTTTGTTGTGTTTGTTTGTTTGTTTTTGTTTTGTTTTTCAATGTAATCCTGTTTACAGTGCAAAAGGAGTCTTTCCAGCTCCTTGTGAACAAAAGGAAAAGTTCCTTGGATTCAACCCATAAAACTGTGGAAGATGAGATCTGTCATTTCTGAGAAAGAATGCAAGGGAGCAGCTGCCATTATGGCAAATGCAGTTAGGTACAACAGTCTGAGAAAGAGACAGAGAAGTAGTACCCATATTAAATCACAGCTCTACGATGGCTGTGTTTATCTCTTTAAAGACTTTAAATGTAGACTGCAGGAAGCGTGTCCCTCAGTATTTAAAAATGAGTAAAGGGAGTAAATGTAAATAGTGAAAAACAAAGTAAACAATTCTCTCTGTCTTCTCTCATTCCTTTGTCTCTCCATTTTAATAAAGCCAAAGCAAAGATTTACATATGACCCATGACATCAATGCTCAACAAGATTCAAAAGGAGTCTCTACATATAAATGAGGGACTTTTGATTCTATTATGGTTTGAAAGAACTGAGATTATAAAAAGCAGAAGTATTTCATGTTTGTTAAATTCAGGATGATAATATGATGATGCCTGATGATAAGTTCAGGCATCTTCCATGACAGCAAGCACAGAAGGAATTTAGAGATTAGAATTAAAAAAAAAAAAAAAAAAAAAAAAAAAAAAAAAGTGAAAATACCTGGGAATCTTTCTCTCTTATGAGGCTTCACCATTTTTATTCTGAAGTTTTCTACATATCATAGCAATGCCTATGTAGCCTTCACACTGTGCTTTCTTAAGTAACACTGCTTACCTGCATCTTTGCATTTGCAAATGTACAACAGGTTACCAAAGACCATAATTTCTAAAGCATCATCAGCCAAGAGCATAGACAGAGGACCTATTAGTACATACCCACCTTGAAACCTGAATGAACTCCAGATCCAAAAAGGACACAGCAACTCACAGTTCCTAATCCAGAAACAAAAAGCATGCAAGCTACTCTTTGCACAACTATGATGGTCTTAAGCAGCTCTACTTGAATTTCTGTTAAAGTGCATTCTACATCCTTTAAAATAAGTGTGAAACAGCCCATGTATTTCCAAAATGGTAATTTTTAAGGAAGTCATTCAAAGCCATGAAACATGTATAACTGAACAGGAAATTGTATCTTGATTCACTATCTTTCCGAGACCTAGAGCTGCAACTTTTTAATGGATTATTGTGAGAGCAGTTTTCAGTGTGGGGAAGCACTTGTTTTAACAGTATAATTTGATTTGAGTTTGTTAGTGTTTTCTTATAAATCAGAGAACATAGGACAGAATAAAGCTCAGGAAACATTAAAGAAAGTCAGTGCCTCACAATTTTCAAACCAGTTAAATGGCCATTAGCAGGTACACTTACATGATACTTCTTGCCTTGATGATAACAATGTCACTCAAGGCAGGCCAGATGTCTTACCAGAGAAACAATGTGTACTGTTTCTCTTCTATCTCCAAAGTCTATTATTCTGTTAAAAGAGATAGTAGATTGGACAGACATAATAGTTCTTTTACAAATCTACATTTTCTTTCCTACTCACCTAAAATAGCTCATATTTCCAGAAAACTACTGGAATGTAAAAATAAAGCTGCTACCCGGCCTATGATTTTCAAGGTTTCCCATCTTACCCTCTTTATAATATGTATGCCTGCTCATTTCCCGCTCTTTCCAGTCTCTATATGCTACTGTCCAGTTTTGAAAATCAAGAGTTTATGATTTATCACAGTTGATCCCTTACTATCTTTCCTAGGAAAAATGGAGACACAAATCTTCTGAGGAACAGTCAGCTTCTCTGAACTCCCCTCTTCCTTAGATAAGTTTTAGTATCTACATATTTTTACTCTGGTATGGGAACTTAGGTCCATATCAGCTCATGTTCAGGAATGTAAATCAAACTTTTGAAATCCCTTTCAGATTGTTTTTCACTGTTTTCCAATAACACAGCTTAAAGAAGTTGATTTTCCTCTGTTGACAGCAATCACTTCCATTAGACATTAAGTCTTGAGCAGGATGTTGGACTACATGACCTCCTGAGGTTCTTTTACACCTTGAATTATCCTATGATACTATGAACTAGGAGTCTATTTCATCAAAGTCAAGTGTGCCAATAAACGGTTTAAAAATTAGATACTTTTATGCTTTCATGTTAGCATCTTTTACTTCTCCACTTAAACCCGCATGCAATATAAATAAGAAACATGTTACAAAATGGGTAATCTTTTATTAACATGCCTGTTTTAAAATGAAAACACAAACTTGATCCCAATACACTGATGGGGAGGTAAAAAATAATGCCCTACTCATTCACCAGTTACATGTTTTTTTACAACATAATTCTTACCTGTAGAAATATAAAAACACAGTTCTACCACACCAAAATTTTAAAACAGTTACCAAACTATTTAGTGGACAATAATGGAATAGCATGGGAAGAGTTTTTCTGATTAACACTTCTGAGAAATCTGACAGCATACTTAAAAAATTTAATTTATAGGAAGTCTTCAGACATGGCTCTTCTGTTAAATTGTATAAACTAAGAACTTCAGTTCCTACACCTACCCTTTTTGATGAAACTCTTGTTATGAAACTCAGCTTTGAAAATACTGTACACCTACCAACTGCCAAAATCACGTCAGCTTTCTGGTAAATGAAAGGCAACAGTAGCATGGCATTGTTTCCGTGAAGGCTTGAATATTGGAAATAATAAATTTCTTTGGAAAAAAAAAATCAGAAAAAGAAAAAAAAAGAAAGGAAAAACTCTTAAGAGCAAAAAACTTAAAAGCAGAGGCATAATGCACTTACAGTGTTGGCAAGTTCTAAGTAGCTTCCTCCAACAGAGCTGCTGAAATTTGAGGTCTGAGCTAGAAGTTTTTGCAGACTAGCCTGTTGATTCACACTGTTTCCAGCATACTCCAAAGTCTTTTCTAGTTTAAAATGACTCTGGAAGTCTGGACTCTGAAGGTCTCTTGCTCCTGAATCATAGTCCCAGCTTTCTCTGGCTCCTGATAAGGCACCTAAAACAAAGAAATGCAAAAACATTCTAGCATAGCCTGTGTATAAAGAACACACAGAATCATAAAATATTTCAAGTTGTAAGGGACCCATAAGGATCATCAATTACAAATCTGTTCCTCTTGTGGGACTACCTAAAGCTAAACCATATGAGTAAGAACATTGTCCAGATGCTCCTTGAACTCTGACAGACTTGGAGCCATGACCACTTTGTTGGGAAGCCTGTTCCACTGACAGACCACTGTCTCTGTGAAGAACCTTTTCCTAATGTCCAATCCAAACTCACCCTGATGCAGCTTTATTCCATTTCCTGATGTCCTAGTGTCCTATTGCTGGCCACCAGAGAGAGGAGGTAAGGACCTCCCACTCCATTGCCATGCAGAGACTGTACACTGCTATGAAGCCACCCCTCAGCGCTCCCTTCTCCAAGCTGAACAAGCCAAGTGATCTCATCTGTTCCTCATAAGTCTTGCCTTCAAGATCTTTCAACATCTTGGCCACCTTCCTCTTGACGCACTCCAATAGTTTCATGTCCTTATATTGAGATGCCCCAAACTGAACATAGTACCTGAGGTAGGGCCACATCAGTGCAATGTAGAGTGGGACAGTCACCTCTCTCAACCAGATAGCTATGCTGTGTTTGATGCACAGCTGGCTGTTATGGCTGCCTGAGGACACTGCTGGCACTCAAATAAAATTGCTTGTATTTCCAGAAAGAAAAATAAAAGTTAAACAGCTCCACCACCATTACTTCCCATCTTGCACACGCTGAAAATGCCAGAAAAAAAAAAAAGTATCAACACTTTCAATGAACAGATCATTTACTAAATTACAAGATTCAGAAGGAAAAATAAAAGCACTTGTATAAATTATTTAGTACAGAGTAAAAGCAGTGTAATTTACAATAACTAAGGACCACCAAAAGAGTGTCAGTTACTATGTCAGGTTGAAAAGCAGCACTGGTTATAGAACAAAAGACGAAAACCGTAATTCACCTCTTTTTGTTTATTGAATACCAACACAATAACTGAATCTTTTAGCTGTACAGCTAATCAGTTTTAATATTAGCACTGCCTTCCTCATTATCCCAGAATTCTTTGTTTAAATTTAAGTTTCAGAGCCACATCAATCACTAGGTATTTAATGACAAATTAATGCAATAATATGATGATGTAGCCAGCAACAAATGATGAATGCTCATTTTTTGCAACATGGAGCTGTAGGGTTGCTTTTTCTCCAGGTACTATCCTTACAGCCAGACACAGCCTTAAAAACTAAAACAAATTTTTAAAAAAGTTCATATTTTATCAGCAATTATCTAATCTCTGGCTGCTTTTGTTTCCCATACAACTATCCCACCTCTTTCAAAATCTTGATATGTTTTAGGCTCAACAGTTTCCTATGGCAAAACATCCACTGTAGACACTAAATTATTTAATAACCCCAGGTAGCACTGTAACAATTAAGTGACTTGTCCAAGCATACATTCAAAGTTAATAGAGAAGTCGAAACAGAATCCAGAGATAAAGTCTAGAGCAAAACTCTAAATCCACCATGCACTCATCAAACCATAAGTAATTGCCTGTAATGACACCCTATTAATTTGAAAGCTTTTCCTTTTTATAAGCTAGTTGTCTCAAATATTCATTAGCATGCTAAGTAAGTATTTACTATCAGTGATTATTACTTATTCAATACAATCTCAGGGAGAAACAATAAACTATATAATGAACTATTAGGACTACACCTCTCCCTTGCCAAGAAAGTTGAAGCTGCAAAAGTGCAAATAGAAAGTCACCCAGAAGGGAAGCAAGACAGTAATTAATCTGTACATTTAGGTCAACACCCTAACATCCTGTAAAGCAGGTGTGCATAACAAACCAACTTAAGAAACCCAGAGATGGTTTTCTGCCTTACCGCAAGGAGAGTATGGTAGTCTTTAAACATGTAAGTAGAAAATAAAGCCACAAAAGAATAATACATTTTATACTATTATAATTACGATTCATTACCACAAGTACAGTTAACAAAGATTATTTCAATTACTTTTACATGCACCACCGTACATATCAAGCTACACAGCTGTAAGGTCTCCAGCAGAGATGAACTAAAATACTGCTACCAGTACTATTTTACACTTTGTGCAATGTACTATGACTGCTTACATGTGCTATGCATTAAGTTAGGTATCTCTGCCCTCTTGTGGCTGCAGCATACTGTAGAGAAGAAGAAAAAAAATCAGCAACCCACCATGCTGCAGAAGCAGAACTATTTCAGGAGCCTGAGGGAAACAGGGGATTAGTTCTGCCCTCCCCCAGGCTTGACAAGAACAAGGGAGTCAACTATATCTGCACAAGCATAACCACAGAATTAAGAGAGCTGGTTATATCAGATAGAAACACCTCTTTTTATGGAGCTAAATATGGCACATATTTCAACAGATTACATGCACTAAAACTCTATTACTGGAACATTGTTCTACGAAAAGAGCTTTCACATTCATTCACTTATCAAGAGCAGCTTTGTTGAGGATCCAAGTGGCCTTCGTAAACTGCACCATCTGGTATTAGATTGGGAGCACTTATAACAATCAGCTGGCTCAGAAGTCACCTGTCAGTCACAGATGGCTCCAGGAATCACAGAATCACAGAATCACAGAATCACAGAATCCTAGGGGTTGGAAGGGACCTCGAAAGATCATCTA
>VWZY01000009.1:29519-42014 GCA_013399075.1 Chloroceryle aenea
ACTCCCCAAAAAAAACTAGTTCCACAATATTTTTATCAGCCAACTAATATAAGACCATATAATTGCTTTCAAAATATGTAAGTAACAATTCAATCTCAGTTAAAAAAATCCTTTTGAATTGAAAGGATACATCAGACTTCTCTAACAGTGCACTATAAAAGCTTCTGATTCTACAGAAGATTCTACATAACTATTTCTTTAATTGCCTTCCTAGTACCACTAGCACTTGCCTGTCTCAACCTGTAAATAATTAATGTGAAATTACTGTTATAGCAAACATTCAGGAATGTTCCCTAACAGGAACAGTTTGTTTCTAGCCTTTTGTAGAGCAGATGGGTAGTGCATCTGAGTATATGTGGATCCAGGTCAATCACAGCACTGCAAACTAAATCTTGCCTGAAATAAATACTTAAAAGATTTTGTCTTTTGCAGGTTTTGTTGTTCATTTAGTTATCCCCATCTCTTCCTTATTTCCTTATAGTTGGACATACGAAGTCACATTTAGGAATAATTGGGTTTTCTTAAAAAAATTTTGGTTTGATGACACATATAAGATCCCATAATAACAGATAAAATTTCACATGGTGAATTGTACCAAAGCTGTTCAAAGTAACTTTAATCTATTCACTTGACAAATATCACTGATAGGATACCTTGCCCATCTACACTGAGAATTCTTGCTAGCTTAATCTGCCTTTATCACCTACAAAGCTCTCAGTAACAGCACAGAGGCCTGTGATCTGGCATTTTATATTCTCTACTAACAGCGAACTTTCTGCCTAGTAGGCTTGTACTCTGCAACAGAGAAAGAGGTGCCTAATGTAACTACAAGTCTACTCATACAGCCAGGCTTTTTGGTTTAGTAAAGATTAACTTAATCAGTCTATTCTGACAGACCAAGCATTATATGATTTCGTCTTTCTCACAGATAAGGAAAGATAACCCATCAAGGTGGTAGGGCCCTGAAGATGTATTAGCTACTGAAAGGATCGGGGATATCAGGAAAAGTGTGCTACTGTAAGATGACACCTTCATCAGCTTCTCAAAAGAATATGGCTTTTGAATGGCAAACTTGAAGATGGTTGTCAGCATTAGATGTTATGAGCACAATTAGCCTCTAGGTCACACAGCTACACCTTACTCAATGAGGACAGCCTTAACTGCAGAGATCCTAAATCTGATCATTGTTTTCCACGAGGTATCAGTGACATTTAGTTACTTAAACTTACCTGATGAACTTTGATGTTTAAGACAGAATATATATTCTATGTGTAATGGGCATAGATCACAGCTGCTGGGAGAAATTTTGTTCTAGAATATGATTTTACTGCTGAGAGGGCAGAGAGTGAATTCCTCTCACTTCAGTGTTAGCCAGTTGTCTCAAAAGCTATTTCATTCAGACAAGATTTTGTAATCAGTTGTTGCATACTTACTTTAAAATATTTTCTTCATGCTTTACTACAGGTATACAACAGTTTCTGGAGATTCAGCACATCTGATTCTACCTTCTCATTTCACACACACTGGATCACTCAATATGCATAAACTGGTTACAGATTTAGGCAATCAATGTCTTTGCAGTTTTCAAAAGCAAGCCAGACAATTCCTCCCTTTTCCACTTCTATTCTGTTTAATTTTCAAAATTTAGACTGAAGACAGAATCCTTCTGTATACCAAAAGTATTATATTATCAGAAGAATGCCTAATATTCCATCATATTCTTTTTGCAAGTCTTTCATTAAACAGTTAAGATGTGATAACCTATCAAGAAAAGTGGGAATTTTGAATGCTTATTCTATTTATTATTCAATGAAAGCAACTAGTGTGAAAAGCACTAGCCATTTCAAAGCTCCCTACTAATTTCAGTAAGAATGGTTTTGAAAGTAAGAGTACCACTGAATGAAGGGAAAAATACACAAATTTAACAAAGAATGGTCATTTTGCACTTAGTCACATAAATAAGATGTCAAGGAGCAAGTCTAACTATAGAGAAAAAAAAGGGGTAGGGCAGGAAACCAAGACAAATGGAGAATAAGTCTTTGACATTCAGACATTCAAATCCCATAAGCTGATGCAAAAATTACAAGGGGTAAATACACTTTAAGGAAAATTTAGAAGTTGAAGAGGGCTCTGGTTGCTCAAGCAACACATGAAGTACAAGAAATCAAAACAACTGAAAAGAAGATGCTTGAAAGAGGGATCAGCTCTATGCTATGCCAACCAGACTACAGAAGTGAAAATATCAAGTCATATTTGGATCTTACTGAAACTATTTCCATTGTTTCCTACATTATATCACTCGTCTCCAGAACACATTAGAAAACAGTGTTTCTTCTCACAGCCTGCTGTGATATTTTTCCTGGAAGAGTTACAGGAAACTAATGAGTATGTGGGGATACCTTTTTTGTTTGCAAAAACCTTCCAGTAGAACTGTTTATGTCTGTAATGGAACCTATCTAAAACCACAAGATAACCACGAAAAGTTATGTAAGTCAGGGAACTACTCCCATGCCGGAATTATAGACCAAAGACTCCAGCTTCACTGTCCATGGTTACCACCTGGTACATGCCCAAAGCCTGTCAGCTAGAGTAACTCTTCCCCCTTTAACACAAAACACACTTTAAAACATACTATTTTGCACACCATTCATATTAAATGTTTGAGGATTTTCAGTTAAATTAACATCTTTGAATTTACTACAATTAGTGCAGAAATGTGCATCTGTAAATATTGCTATTCAGTACTTGCTAGCAGACCAGCATTGGCCATATAAGGAAATGATGAAACAGAAAAAAACAAAACAACACATTATTCATGACACCTTCATACACCTGTCCTTGAATGGGAAATTATATATATATTTCTGAGACATGATAACCATTTCTTCTATTCACACACAAGAAAAGAATAATGGGAATGATAGTCTAGAAATGAATCACAGAATATTCATGGTNTAAAAGTGCCAGGTACAAGGGCACGATAACTTCCCTTCTTCTGCTGACCGCACTATTCCTGACACAGGCCAGGATCCTGATGGCCTTCTTGGCCACCTGGGCACACTACTGACTCAAAGGTGTCCTAGGCTCTATCCTAGGTTGTTTAATTACCAAACTAAATTTTGCAAGAATACTGATGGCTAACAGCGGCATTGTATTCAGAAACTAACCTAATATTTCATTTAAAGTTCGTAGTAATGGACACAATAACCCTTATTTTCCCCAGGAAATTAATAATCTCTGGTGCAGTGGTCTATATAGCACATAAACCCTAAAATCATACAGCAGGTAGGTGAAGTTCCAACATACTTTCCAAGTACAGCATTTATACTGCAAACACTCCATTTTTGAAACAAAACAGAACAAAACAAAGCTATTTTCCCTCACATGGCAATTTTTTCAATATGTGAACAATCAGTTTGACCATGGATTATCTTCCACTCAAGACAATCTCAGTCTGGGTCTGACTTCAGTCATGTGTACCAAAACAAACAAACAAACCAAGCCATTTTTTGTTGTTTGTCATTCTGTTGCTTGCAGATTTATGAACCGTATTAGGTTGGATGGTGATACAGCAGTGATACCAACAGTGGGAAGATGAAAAGCATGTCACCACATAAATCAGGAAAGGGTATACAGAAATGTGCTGAGAGACAACCTTTGTTTTATAAAAGTTAAGAGAGTGGGATATATCACAGTGCTCATCTCCGAGCCAAACAAAGTATCCCAGGTGAAAAGCCCAGATGTACCTTTCTGGTGTCTCAAGCTTATCACAGTTTGTGTAGAAAGCATTACCCTGGACCAGTGATTAAGTGACGCTATTAACACAGTTTCACACTCCATATAACAAGCCACAGCTCCATGTCTTGCCACTGGAGTTGACAAAGAAGCATAGACAGCAGTTATGGAAGAAGCCAGAACCATGGTGCTCTGTAGAGCTGTGTTGTGCTAAGAAGGCCAAAGACCTGGCTCTGTCTCTAACTACACGCTTGTGTCTGGGTCAGCCATTCTATTGAGACTTGGCAGCAGCAGCTATCAAGAAGAGCATCTTCCTGCATTCCCCCTGAGGCATGGTCCATCCAGTGGTCTGTCTGCCTTCCTATTGCCCTCCAGTTTTTTAATGTATTTGACAACTTCAGAGATGTTTGATAGAGGTGTTATAAAGTCTCAAACATACTAAATTCCTGTAAGTTCTATGGAAGGCACAGAGATGACAGACTCTGTTACTGCTTCTGCTGAGAAAAGTAAACTTGATTAGATGTACTATGGAAAAAAAAAAAGCCCCAAACATGCAAGAAGCATCAGGTCACAAAACTGAAGCAAAGCAAAAAGAATTTGTTCCTCAAACAATGAAAGAGTTAGCTGTGATACTCCTGGCTGCAGGAGATAGGAAATACTAAAGACCAGCATGGGTTCAGAGACTCAGATCTGCAAGACAGCATGACAGAGGGAGGGAATCAATGCACATGTGAATAAGGGCACCTATCTAGTTCAGTCACTGAACTGAAATTTAATAGGAAACCGTTAAATGCTCACCCAATTCCTGTTACATTCTCTAACCATGTTATTCACCATTCTAAAAGACAGGATAACATTTCAGAATAGCCTCTGGTCTAATGCAGATTAGCTGTTCATACATTTTTCAAATATTCAAACCATAAGGAAGCTTCAAACGAGTTTGTTGCCCTGTTAGATACCAGATAACCCATTCTGCAGGGATGACTTCCATCCTTTGTAGATTCACTAGTGTGTAACATACACTGTACATTGCAGTTTTATCAAGATTAATCACCTCTCAATTACAAATCCCTTGTAAATCCTGGTTCATTTGTTCTGCTGCTCATAGAGTTTAGCATTCTGTTTCTAAAAAAAAACATCATTACCTATATTCTGCTGCTTTGCACAAAGATAGTGACATCAAAAGAATATTTAAAAGTAATAAACTGAACCACTTACAGTCAGTAGAAGTTTGTATGTAGTTAAATTTGGCATGGCAGATATTCACAGCTTCTCCAGTCAAGCAAATGTAAGGTGAAACTTTTCTCATAAATCTCAAGAAAAACCACACCACACCTTTCCTCTGGTTATCATATCAGCTCGACATATGAGCACTCCAGTTTTTTATAAAATATAGTAAAAATAAATGTAATCACTGCATCAGTTTCTTGAAAGGAATGTATTTGCAGTAAGATCAAACATGGAATTATTAAAAAGCAAAAATAATGATTTTTTCAGCCCCAACTGACCTGCCTCTCATGCTTACCCATAAGGTTAATTTGAGGCTGAATTTCTACTACTCATATGATTAATTCTCATGCTTGATCCACAATGTAAATAAATTATCATATCAAATTTTCAAGAGACTTGTTTTCAATAAAAAGAATGGGGGAGTTGGCTCTAAATTAATTACTGACTACTAATCTACAAAGACTGCTTACAGACTCTGCTATTCATAACTATTTATGTAGAATATGAAACCAGATCAGTTAGTACATGTAGCTTTCTGTGACAGGAAAGCATTGATCCATCTAAAGAATTCTCTAATAAAGAGTACTATTTCTTTTTCATCCTCAAAATAATAGGTACTAGAAATATATTAATCTTTATCACAGGAGAAAATGGCTATTTGCTAATTACTGGTAAAGAGCTAGACAAATCTAGTCAACATATAATATAAATAATTCTAATCCTAGCTTTTATATAAAACATTAAAAACTATTTAACACTGAAAAAAACCCAGAAGCCACAACTGTTCAGGCAACTTCCTGCACTAAATCATTAGAGGTGTACTCTATAACAGGCTCAATCAACAAGCAATGCAACTCTATCACTCACTGTATGATTCACACATCTTTATTGTTCCCATCATGGCCTTCAGTCTCCATAACTGGAAATAAGACACACAGTTCTGATCTGTAACTGACATCCTTCATGTATTTCCTACTGAAATGGTATATTAGAGAGTTAGGTAGCACAGGGTCACTGCAAGACTCCAGTAATGCTTTAAAAAGTTATTTTATTATTTTTTATTATGTTTTAAACAAGATCAGAAGAACATAAACAGTGTTCACATTCTATTTCACTTATAAGAAAAATACTGGTTATTTCTTGCAAATAATTGTTAAAGCTCCCATTCTGTAGGGTTAGAACTACAGTATATTATAATAGCCTTGAGCTGCTTATATCCAAGCAGCAAAAAACATTATTCTAATAACTTGAAAAATGTCCTTTTTCATGCATTTGAATAAAAGATTAAACTTTTAAATCTAGACACTCATTTGATTGTCAAGATGGTAGATATGGATGCAGGTTTGGCTTACTAAGCATCATATATGACTGGATATTTGTAAACCTGAGCCCTGTACTTAACTGCAATAGTCAACCTGTGCTCTTACTTCTGCATCCTACCTGGAAAAAAAGGAGTGGAAACATTTGTTGGGTAGAGTTGGGTAAAATTACTAGGATAACCTTATCACAGACAAAAAGTGATGGGCGAGATGAAGTTTAATAGTTATTAAGATGTAATTATTTCTTAGGACATTTTTTGTCCAGTTATTTTCTTTTTAACAAAATGCAGAAATTACATGTAGGAAAGATAATATTTTATTTAGATATATGCATATATTTTTTCACTCTTTGTTAAGAAATTGTGAACAGCTACAAGAAAGCCCTGCACAAAATGCTGTCAGGCTGGTAATTACTACATAATTACGTATAAACTCACAGTGTAAAGACATCCATGGCAGAGGCCAGATTCTTTGTTTCAGATCACTGGGACAGCTACTCAGTGATAAGTCAAATGAATTTTGAAATTTTGTGATTTATACATCCCAGAGAGTTATGTCATAACAGTTTTCAAGGATTATCTGCAGCTGATATATTACACAAAAACTAGTCCTGAAAAAAAGCCCTGTAAATTATCCTTGAAAATAATGTTTATTACAAATATTGTCTGAAAAAAAGGAAGATACAGAAAAAGAACATCCACCAAGTTTATATGTTTGAATTTACACATGATGAAGTCTTCTAACTTAAACAATGGTTAGAAAACAATACCAAACAGTGAGTATAACACAACTCTTTGATCACTAGTTACTATACACGTGAGC
This sequence comes from Chloroceryle aenea, assembly GCA_013399075.1. Classification (NCBI taxonomy): domain Eukaryota; kingdom Metazoa; phylum Chordata; class Aves; order Coraciiformes; family Cerylidae; genus Chloroceryle; species Chloroceryle aenea. The sequence continues at coordinate 36,626 of VWZY01000009.1, forward strand.
ACTTGAAGACATGAAAGGTATAGAAGCATATGGAGATCATAACTCAAGCTTGACTGGAAGTATAATTAGCTTGACTGGAAGTATAATTTCTCATCTCTTACTACATTCTTATTTTGTGATGTTTATATTACCTGCAATATGCATATACACTACATATATATTACAGTGGTATTTTCTTGCCTCTAAAAAAAGATCTGTAGAACATCTTGAACAGTGATGCCACAATGATTTTCTTTTACAACCAAATAAAGGAAAGCTGCATTCTGAACACTCATTATTTCCTCACATTCTTTTATTTTTGTTTACATCGAGAAGAATCTCCATATGTTCTCTAATTATTAAAGAGTCTTACAGAATCTGCAAGAGTCAAGGCAGAACAAGTACAAAAACCACAGGTTTAAAAACACAGTACAGTAAAATAGTCCACATATATCAGCACAGAGATAAATACACCAAGGAAGGAAATCAAAAGGTCTTCTGGACTTAATTTTGGAAAAAAACCACAAAAATCAACAAAGAATAGACCAAACACAAAAATTATGACAAGAAATACAAATTTACTCATCAACTTCAAAATGCAGTGCATAACTATTATACAACTAACAGAAATTGGAAAATTGGAAAAAAGACTAGGATCATAGAATCACAGAACGATAGGGATTGAAAGGGACATCTGGAGATTACCAAGTCCAACCCCCCTGTCAGAGAAGGATCGCCTAGGGCAGGCCACACGGGAACAGATATAGGTGGGTCTTGAAAGTCTCCAGAGAAGGAGACTCCACAACCTCTCCGGGCAGCCTGTTCCAGGCTCCATCACCCTCACAGTAAGGAAGTTTTTCATCATGCTGAGGTGGAACTTCCCTGTGTTCCAGTTTGTGACCATTGCTCCTTGTTCTCTCACAGGTCACCACTGAAGAAAGATTGACCCCTTCTACTTGACACCCACCCTTCCGATATTTGTAAACATTCATAAGATCCCCTCTCAATCTTCTCTTTTCCAGGTTAAACAGTCCCAGGGCTCTCAGACTTTCCTCATAAGAGAGATGTTCCAGTCCCTTTGTCATCCTTATAGCCCTCTGTTGTCCTCTTTCTGGTATTTCCCTGTCCCTCTTGAACTGGGGAGACCAGAACTGAACAGAATACTCCAGATGTGGTCTCACTAGTGCAGAGCAGAGGGGGAGGAGAACCTCCTTTGACCTGATGGACACATGCTTTTTAATGCACCCCAGGATACCATTGGCCTTGATGGTCACAAGGGCCCATTGCTGTCCCATGGAGAACTTACTGTCCAACAGGACTACAAAATCCTTCTCCATGGAGCTGCCTTCCAGCAAGTCTACCCCTAACCTGTACTGGTGCATGGTGTTATTCCTCCCCGGGTGCAGGGATCTACATTTATCCATGTTGAACTTCAGTAGGTTTGCTTTTGGNCCAGTGGAGAGTTTTCCTCCCTGCAAGCTTTCTCTCTTAATTCCAGGGTCTGAGATTCCTGAGGGCTGGTTTTATCAGTGAAGACTGAAGCAAAGAAGGCACTCAGTAACTCCACCTTCTCTGCATCCTCTTGTCACCAGGACTCCCACCTCATTTAGCAGGGGGCCCACGTTTTCCCTATTCTTCCTTTTACCACTGTTGCATTTGAAGAAGCCCTTCTTGTTCTTTACTTCCTTTGCCAGTTAATTCCAAGAGGGCCTTGGCCATCCTTGATGCATCCTTACGTACTCTGACAACATCCTATACAACACTGGCAGCATTGAGAATAGTAGCCAACATAGGCAGAAGGTAATCATTTGAGCTATAGAACACATACCATCCATTATCCAAAAAAAAGGACATTAGGTACAATCTTCGTTTTGAGCTGCTGTCTGACACAGCTCCTGAAAAAGTCATGGGGTGGAAATATAACAAAACCCAAGGATTGTGAAGATTCGGTATAGAGAGTCATGTAAAACGGACAGAGAAACTACAGAGTTAATTATCTCACAGCTCAAGTATATATATGGAAGGATAAACAGAGGAAATGTTAACAATAAAGTAAAAGAGATGAGATGGAGAATAAACAGAGCTACAGAACAGATTTGCTGTGCTGAGAAGTGAAAATAGAAAAGCCATGTGCACATGATGATCAGATGATGATGGAGAAGTGCAGTCAATCTAAAAACCAAGAAGATAAAGAATTCACCAAGGACACAAAGCAAACAAGGAAAATTTGAATGCCTGAGATGACCAGCCAAAACAATGTGCAGTTACAACATGCTAAACTCATGCCACCCAGGAAATAAGAGAGCTGAGAGAGGAGCTGGAAAGGTGCTGCTCACACACCTGTGTTGTGGCTACTGCTGGGTAGGGCTCCCATGGCACTAAGGCCGGGTTTTTTTCCAACATTCCCTCCAGAGTGGGATGGGGTGGACAAGATCTTGGGAGGGGACACAACCGGGACAGCTATCCCAAACTGACCAAAGGGATATTCCATACCATATGGTGTCAACTTAACAATAAAAGCTAGAAAAAGGAGGGTGTGGGCATCAGCTTGTCCTCCAGAGAAACCACAACATGTATGAAGTCCTGTTTCGCAAAAAGGGCCAGACATTGTCTGCTGATGGGAATTAAGATTTTAAAATTAAGATTTTAAATTTTAAAATTTTCCTTCTGTGTGCACAGCCTTGCTTTTATTTTCATTAAACTGCCTTTGTCTTAACCTATGAGTTTCATCTTATTTTCTTCACCCTGGTCCAGCTAAGGAGGGTGGGAAGTGACAGAGCAGCTTGGTGGGCACTGATATCCAGCTGAGGTCAAACCACCACAGTATCACTCTGGTAAATCATAAATCCTGTGTAACATCAAATATCTTCAAGTAAGTAAATGTGATGTTGAACCTGGACACTATCTGCACATGGAATACCTGAAAGAACCTGGTGAGAGGGAACTAACGTCTGACAACAAGTCAGTTACATGAGGAGCCAGAACACAGATTAACAAATTCTTCAGGAAGATGCCTGAAGTACATTTAACTGTAAAAAATACTCATCTCTTAATTTAGGACACATGCAAAGAAAGACTATTGGGATGACTAATGCAGGATCTCTCGTTAAATGAGTATTTTATAAATCTAGGCTCATGTAGTCTAAGAAAAATGTTGAGGGGACACAGCTTTAACTAAATAAAATGAGAGGCTGATGGCTGTCTTCTGAAGCATGGATGTAGGTCCACTGCAAATCATGGGCTAGCAGTTATGTTTAATTAGTCTGCAGTTGCGGTAGCGGCTAAAGCACTGACAACAACCCCAGCTGTTTTCACAGTACCTTGCATTTTGGTATTTTTCACTAAAGAAGCTGTGTCCTCTGGTCTCTTGCATCTGTTAGAGGGTGAAAGAAAGCATTTTGTAGGTGTTAACATTTCTGATCTAATGCCAATTGATCACAGTGACATCAAGGACTGGATGCAATGACACAGAGAATCCTTTCCTACATCCCATGTTTCTGTAGATGGCATGGCAAGGGTTTGGTTTTTTTCTTCTTTCCCTTTTTTTTTTTTTAATTATTATTATTATTTATTTTTCTGTGTGGAGGGAGGGCTACAGGAAAGGAGAAAATTTGTATTCTCTAAATCAGAAGATACTCAGATCCCCAACTAAGTGAAATGATTTTTAGAGCATCCAAGATACATCCACATTCCTACAGCATAATACATCTGAAAGATAAAAGAACAAAATTATTTATCTCCTAATTTTTAATATTTTTACCTACTGATTTTTACTCAAATCTGCCTGGGCTTTATAGACAACAAAGAGCTCACTGGATCTTCAGCTAACAGTTGAGGTCCGCAGCTCTTCTCCTTTGAAGAAAGTTTGTTGTTTTGTTCAAGTAGGAGACTTAGAAGAGGATGTTCTGAACACATTCTACACACTATATACTGATGACCAGACTGCATCAGTTGCAACAGCACTCTAAATGTGATGAAGTTATGCCAAAGCATATTCACAAAGTTGTTTAGGGGAAATACTGATGCCAGTAAAATTGGTAACAAAACACCTGAAGTTTATCTTTTGTTAAATTATACCAACAGGACATTTAAAAGTCATACCTACCTAAACTGTTATTGCTGCTAGTTGGCCAGGAAGCTATTCTATCCCTTAACTTTTTCTTTTTACATGAGTCATCCAATTTCACAGAAAGCTCCACTTCCTCCTTCCTGATTTCTTGTACCAGTTCCATGCGGCACTGAGTAAAATCCTGGAAGGAAATTTTTCCATTTTCATCTGCTCCCAGCTGTTGCATGATTTCGGTGACGGACTCCTCCATATTCAGCTGGCGGCACACCATCAGCAAGTCGTTCCTAAGGATATTTTTAGAGGGAAAATGGGGAAGGAGAAGGATGGAAGTAGAGGAAAGATTGGAGAAGTGAGAAAAGAGAAGAAAAAACCCACAATTTAGTTTAGAAGAAGAGGAATACTAACCCTGTCAAATACAGAAATGCATAAATGCACAGACATTTAAAACAAGTAAGCCAAGTATTGGCTTTGTTAATCTAACAAAAAAACTATGAAGTTGGCAAGCCATTAAAACAGAGAGATACTATGGAAAAGAAGGGAACAAGTGTGAACCTCTATTTTCATGCCATTAACACTTGTACTAGCAGACACAAGGAAGAGACAGACACAAGGGAGAGCTGAATCTTGCTGGTGATCTTCACAGTGTCTTCTGAAAAGGTGACATAATAAGAATTTAAATAATTCTCTTCTGTCACGATCAATGGCTATTTAAATTTCCATTTTACTCAGGCCAAGGAAATTTATTTTCAAGCTGAACGGCAGCAGTCTGAAGCGAAAAACCATAAAGGACAAAGAAACGAGCAGAAAAGAGAAATACTATTTCCATTAACTGGCTTCAAGCCTGTCTACAAACATTCTGACTACAACACCCTCTTAAGACACTTGTTTGGTCCAATTGTTTAATGAAACTCACGAAAGGAAAAGCGGGGCAGTACTATGAAAAATACTCTGTCACCAGCTGTGAGTGGCTAAAAGACAGCTGCAACCAAATCAACATGGAAGACACAGCATACAAGGTATTTACAAATTTATACAATGTGGTCTTAGGAAAGATACATGCAAATAACACTAGGCATAACATGCAAGAAAAAAAGAAGCTAGCAACACTATGATCAATGCCATTTTCTATTTTAGAGACGTCAGTTAATTCCTACAGAATAGGGAATATTTAGGTTCAAGAACAGATGTACTGTAATGATGTACCTCCGTCTGCCAAAGATAAGCTTTCATCTGTATTGAACTGCTGTTTTAGCTGTCCGACTTTTTTAAGTCAAGATGTTGAATAGGACTGGGCCCAGTGCTGATCCCTGGGGGACACCACTGGTCACTGGACGCCAGCTG
>VWZY01000010.1:0-37703 GCA_013399075.1 Chloroceryle aenea
TAATTATTTTTTATATATATAATAATTATTTTAAATGTGAAGGAGTAGATCTCAATACTATCCATTGTACTGTATGTTGTTAGTCAAATTTTTGAGGATTTTGCTTGTATTTTTGCAGTCATCTTTACAAGAGAATTGGAAATGAGAAGACACAGCCCTGTCACTCTATCAGAAGTGTATGTATTACAGAATCACATTTACAGTTCAGTCAGTTGCCAGATTTTGCAGTTTCATTTGTTTCCCTATGCAAAGTCAATATTACTACTTCCCTATCATTTAGCTTCTTTCTGTGATAAAGATCCCTAAAGAAAATAAAGCACCAGTAACAGTAAAAATCCCCCTTGCCCAACTGTGTGCTGTAATGTCCTAGAAAAAGGATTTTAACAAATTTTCAGTTGTAATAGAAATTTATTAATACACGTCTCTTGTGAGACTGGAAGACCCACTGAAGACATTGTTTACAGCTTTTTACAAGGAGGAGAGGATTTTAATGCCATTCTTAGTAGACTGCTTAACTCAATTTAGCTCTCATTTCATTGATTTGCTGAAGAAATTTAACGAAAACAGCATTATGAGGACAGCTGTGATGTAGGAAATAACATTTCCATGGGAACAATGCTTCCAGCCAGTGTGTGTACTCATCTGCCAATTCACATCAGAGGGACACTGCAGGTTTGAAATCATAAAGACTTTGTTTCCTGAGATTCACTTGGTCAAAAATTATCCTATTAAGTCATTTGAGATAGAAATCTCTAATAGCTACTGGACTGATTTAATTATTAAGTTTATCTTATTGAAATTATAACAAGAAAGTTGGTGGGAAGTAAGAAAGCAGTGATTATAATGTATTTTATTATGTATATTACTATTCAAAGAAAACTTGTGTGCATATCTCAAAATAAAAGTGACAGTATTCTTATATCAAGTATCTGTTTCTGAGCTCTCTTTCATTACAAATGAGAAACACATCACATATTATGCCTTGCATGATTTTTTTGTTTTAATTCAAACTGAATTAATGTTATAATGAATACTATTGTGACTGTTAATAAGCTTTAAAGCTTTCCTTTACAAAGTCACAGAAAAGCATTATAACCCTACTAACAGGAGTGCCTATTTACAGAAACCCCTTCCTTTGATAGAGTGAACTAACCCAGCCATTTACCATGTAAGAATGCAAAAGAACGCTAGCCAGAAAACTAACTGATGTCCAAAACTCTTGTATTAGTCAGCTGTCATATTAATTTAGAAATAAAAGCAGGCCATATGAGCTCTGAAGTGTTGGCAATAAAGTAAGTACCTTCCAAACAAAGGCAGAGTCAATTTTGAATAACATTCAAAATCTCTGAGTTTAGAAGCATCTGCTTTAACCCAGTCTGGCAAAGAAACAGTTGCGTTTATAAAAGCAGGTTAACAACAAGTTTGCCAAATTAAAACTGACAGGGAGCAATCTGATTTGAGAGTGTCTTATACAAATGCACCTTGCATGTACTTAATCTGGAAGTTGAATGTTATATGCTTATTCAGACATACTGTTGAATTACAGTGTTCCAACAGAGATGGAAGAGAGGTTATTCTGTTTTCTATATTAACACTGCTGAGCCATAAGCTATACTGCAAGCTTGCTTAGTTTTGTTTCTTCAGATTGTCCCTTGAAGGGCTGAAAGAGCTCTGTGAATTGAAAAGAAAGCAGTGAAATGATAAAACAGACTTTAAATCCAGTAAGGTGTCCAAGACCTAAAACCACTAGAGAAATAATACAGTATCAAGTGGGGAAAGTGATAAAAAGATCAGACTTGAAGGCAGAAATGCTCAAAAATATATAGAGGTAAGAGACATCATGTATTGCCTCAGGGTAAGATGAACCATGATTTATCATCTTTGCTTTTTAAACTGAAATTAGCTGTAAGGAAGATTTTCTTATTTAGAATACACATTGTCAGCTAGAAAACTTTGGAAGATAGACATACAGAAACTGGATAGCATGTGCTACTGAGATTGCATTAAGGGGAAAATCCCATAACACACAGCCAGGAGCCAGATGTCCTGGCAAGGCTTTATTTAACTAAATTCCCAGAGTCAATATGGATTTCACTATAGCTGCATCTATACCTTACTCATGAAAGACTGGATTGCTTTGATGAGTACTGTGCATGCTCATTGCACTGCTTATGTGTGTGGCAGCAGGTGTCTAAAGAATAAAGCAACTCTGATGTTTCCTTCATTCCTTATAAATCCAGATTGCTTGAGGACTCTGAAAAATCAGGGTCAGAATAGGCACTACTAACATTTCACAAACCCACAGCATCTCTCTGAATTATCTTCTGGGACTGGGAGCTAAATGGACACGAGCAAGAGATCTGAAGCCGTAATTACCTCAACCAAAGAGACATTATCTGGGACATAATAATCTTGCCAGTCTGACTTCTGTCACTTTGACAAAATGACTTTGAGTCGTTTCATGCCTCTGGGGGAAACTAGAAAAGCATACAGAAAAGTTAAGACCATCATAAAAAGAAAATGTTGTGAGGAAATGTGACTTAAATCTTTATGAACACGAGTCTGCAATCTCTCCCCTCTGACCTGGGGAGGACAGGTCTGTGACCAGAACTCCCTGCCGAGGCAATGTGTACTTTGCACACCATATATGATTGGAGCAAAGACTCCTCATGTTTACATTGGGCCTCCATAGGAACAGTCTTATGGCTATCAACTGGTGCTAGACTCCCAGTGATATTTGTAGGGATGTGGATAGGCTTATTGCCTTCTAGGAGCTACCTGATGACATCTCCCAGCTTGTTCTAGGTAGCACCTTATGGACTTTATAGACTGACCAGGAGCACCTTGCAGGTACAGTGACAGCACTGAACCAAAATGTTTAGATGCTTGTTTAGAACATTAAAATCAGTTAGATGGGCAATGGAAAACCACTGGAGTGGCATCTTAGCGTAGACATTAAGTGTGCAACAGTAAGACCAGCACTGTGCCCTTGGCCCTTAGTTAGAATAACGTTCCTGCCAGATGAGTCTGGCAATGTGTTTCAAAGGCACTGGCACAAAATCAGTAACCATGTTGTAGAAATACTTTTATGAAGTACCAAGAAGGTGTTTTTGTTTGTTTCTTAAAGGGCTAAGATGAGCTTAATGCTCATTTTAAATGAAGTATATCTACAGGGATCAGAAAAAGAACTATGTTTACAGATTTTTTTCACTTTTCTATTAAAATAACTCTCAGATAAAAACAGTGAAAATAGAGAGTACTAAGACAGAAGCACAGATTCATAATATCAAAGGACAAGCCCGATGAGCTTCAACATTCAATTCCTTCTTTTTCTTTCTACTCCACCCTTAGCTGTTGCTATTCTTGTCCACAGCCTTGTGCTCAATCCTGTACAAATCAAGATTAAAATGTCTGTCTATTGAAGAATTTAGGATTAAATCTGGATTTAAATATCTTCAGGAAATGAGTCTTTTTTTTAGCACATTTAAAAGTGTGAAATCTAATTGTAACATTTATATTTACTTCAAATCCTCATTTTAATCTTTCCCTTCATCACTACTTCGCTGCATGGCTACAGGGCTTTCCATCTGCACCTCTTGATTGTTTTTGAACTACTGATGCAGTGTTTTTAAATAACCTTTAGCAACAGGAGTACATCAGTGTTTTCTGGATTGCAGGTCAGAGATGACTCAGCAGAGGTTAAAGTGCAGGCTGCACCTCATGGAGAGGGAAGCAGTTTCAATGATATTGTGTTGCTATCAAAAAAAAAATAGTGTCTGAACTCTCTGCTGGGCACCATGTGTCAAAGCTGCGGGCTGTTTCAAATGAGGTATTTTCACTGTTCACCTCTAATATTGTGTACTTCCAAATTCATCACTGTATTATTTCCCAGAGGATCAAGATAAGTTTACTAGCTATAAAAGAGCCTGTACATCTTTTGTACTTACTCCAAAGTAAGAGGAAATAAGGGTCTCCAAGGGTTAGATAAGTGGTAACAAAGACAGGTGACTTTGCTAGATTTCTTAAATTATTTCTATTCTACTCTCAGTACAGGTTTCACAACAAATAATTATAATTAATATAATTCCTTTCAGAATCATTTATATTTTGTATCCTTTCACACATTTTCCAGAAGTAATAGCTAATTTTCTACTGCATATAACTTACAAAAGTGTAAGAAAATACCAAATGGCCAAATTATTGACTGTGTGTGTTGCTACAGATCCAGTAGCTATATGATTTGCCTCACTGTGGAATACTAAACCTCCAAGAAAGTGCCTGCTGACGTTTTCTTTGAAAAATAACATGAATATTGACATAGCTGTACCCAAGTTCTCTCTCTCTCCATGGCAGAAATTACACTACATAAACCTTTTCTACCTACACTATGTAAACCTTTATCTATCCATCTATCTGTGTAGTCAGAACTACTGGGAGCACAGACTGCCTGTATTACCATTTTGCTGAAGAGCTGATCACCCAGTAGGGAAAGAGCTACAGATTTTTTGTTTGACTGAATGACACGAAAACGAATATAGAAAGTGAATTTGAAACGAATCTTTATACCAATAAGGGAAGAGTCACAGAGAGTGTGAAGAACCAACAGGAAGAGGAAAAATTTTTGTATCTAGAGAAATCCATTACTTAAAATTACATCCTACACTCGGTTTCCTGTATCTTCACGTGCCTCTGCAGGATTATATGCCAACTAACTTAACCTGCTACAAGTTTTCCTTCCTCGGTTGTGTCACCTTCCTACGTAATCAGCACTATTTCTTCTACTGTCCTTTAGCATTCACTTCTTTTCTTCATATGGGATATCATCAATTTCCTCCAGCACATAGCAAAACACATGACCAATTCTTCTGTGCTGTCTCTGCATTCACCTCTTTATACATTCCTCTCCCCTTGTCCCTTTCATGGATGCAGAAACGTCTCACTGTTTTGATTTGCCTGATCAATCATATGCTATCTGCTGATTTCCTTTCCCTTTTGTGCCTCTTATTCTTACTTCTAGACACCCAGTCATTCCTGGCTTTTTCCTTACATCACAGAACATGCTTTTGCATATTCCTTAAGAAAGTAACACAGAACCTCTGGTCTTGCTCTCATCAGTTCTGCAACTACAGCCACATCTCCTTTCTCCTCTTCATCTCTGAATTAAACACATTAAGTAAATCTCTTGAGTTCTTGTTTTTCAATTACTTTTCAATTCCTTTTTCAACAACTAAGTTTTTGCACTTGGTTCAAAATATTCCTGACAAAATCTTTAATGATTTCTTAAGATATCAAAAGTTCACTATTCTCATCTTTGCTTTGCTACAATTTACCATACTCTAACATGCTATTTCCCTTAGCTCCCACAGTTCATCCCCTCTCATTTTCTTTCCCCTCTAACCTTTAATTCAAAATGTGCTCTAGTAGATTCTCATTTTCTGCTCACCCCACTAACTGTGATAGTCACACAGGGCTGTAACACTCTCTCCTCTGTTGGTATCCCTCACACATCATCCCTTCAGCAGTACATCAAAGCATTACCCTCTCTGCAATAAAAATTCCCCCTTGTTCCCCCACCCTTCCCCATCTCCTCCTGCCTACACTAAAACCTCTTTCTTTGTCGCCTACTTGTAAATCACTGATCTTAACTCAGTATCATTAAACTTGGTACTTCCCCCCCAGACCTTTTTTCTTCCTCTTCCAGCCACGAGGATCACGTGTGTCATTCAGACCAGCAGTTGGGGAAGGCCTTTTAATTCAGGCCTCATATTAGGTCCACTTTTTTGTGACTCACACATGCATTCTGTTTCCCATCTCTACTCTCTCTGTCCACACACAGAGCTAATTTTCATCCCTCTCTCACCATTGCAGATGTCAGCTACAGCAGTTCTTTTCTCTAGCCCTGGTAATTTACCTACCCTTACTCTAACCCCTTCCAGGAGACTGTAGGAAAGAGAAGTTTCATAGCCTTTTAATTTGGCTGTGTCATCTTTCTCCATACATCAATAGAAAGCTATACTCTCTTTTATCCAGTTGTAAATAATTGACCTTTATTTTCCTCCATTTTAGCAGTTGTTCATTATCACACATGTCTTCTCACATTCAAGACAGAAAGGTCAACTCCTGCTGCTCATCAGACTTTCTCCATCATCCCCTTGACATATTTTTAGTAAGCACCTCATGTTCTTCCCTCATTGCCTCTAATGCTTGAAAACAGCTCTCCAGAAACATTCACAAAGCTATCTCACTTTCTATTGTCATATCTCCCCTTAGTACCTTCTGTTGTCAAATGTCTCCAACACAATATTGTAACTATCTCATGTCACGTGGAACATTTCTAAACTCTCCTATGTTTCCCTCTCTGGACTCATATGTCACCTCATGATTTAGACTCTGTGTGCCTGTTCTGTGATTACAGTTGCTGTGTATCCATATAATAAAACAAAACTATCAGGACTATCAGAATTCATGCTTAGGATTTATATTCAGAAGACTGTTAAGGAAGGTTAAGATTTAGGGCAGTCTTAGATTACCTGCAATAGAAATTATGAATGCTCATACGTTAGGTCTAAGAGGGCTTTTTTCGTCCCTGATAAAATACAGGACATGAGAATATGAATAAGAAATAAGGGCACAGAATATGAATAATGAATAAATAAATAATGAATTTGCTTTTTCCACAATAGGCAAGATTGATCCGTCTGCATGTATTGCCAACAAAGAACAAAATTATGTTTTCCCAATAGGTCAACCATATGCCAAGGTTTAGTTTTACAAGGTTTAATGAAGGCAAAATCAGATGCTGCAGCTATTTCTGCCAAAAAAAAAAAAAAAAAAAAAAGAATTGATTTATTGTGCTCCAGTGTTCCAAAAGCTAATGCAGTTTATTGTGCTGAGGGACTCATTAAAATAGGCACAGGATGAATCCATGGTGGCTGGCTGTCTTAACAGTTAAGTTACATTGAACACACCTATCATCTCAGTAGATGGAAGCATTTAGTGAGACTTTAAAATTGCTCTAAGTATAAAAGCACTGTGACATCAAGAGGTAGGATGTATCCTTAACAAGCTAATTTTTGATCAGGGAGTGATTGAGAGTAGTCCCTGCATCCCAGATTGCCCAGAGGAAAGGTGACTGCTCTTCAAGTACTGTTGCATCTCTGAAGTGAAAATATAAGTTGAAAATTCCCATCTGCAATATAGCTTTTCTTGATGTCCAAGATCTCATGGGCTAGATGATAATTTACTTCTAATCTGTGATGGATAACTGCCTGCTTTGGTTCTGTTGGGTCTATCAAATACTTTTTAATATGTTTAATAATAAAGTGATGCTTTAGTGATTGTTTAATACTGGTGCTATGTCTGAAAACACTTCAGAAAGCCTAAGTTGTTATCTTATAAATCACCAGGAATTTCATAAACTTCCAAATAAGCAAGCAAAAGGCACAAAATTTACAACAGAGCTTAGGATCAATCCTGCCTTGGGTTTTCTCCACTGAATACACAAGTCGTGATATTTCAGTGTCATGATATTTCAGTGTGCTAATGATACACAACTATGTGTGTGTATAAATACAAATATACACCTATACCTGCACCTATACAGGGATCCATCTGTGCTTTTCAGTTTACTTCTTACTCCAGAAGAACTTTCAGACAATGCTAAAAAGATGAGGGCTTAATTATACCATGGGAAAGGGAGGTGGATAGAGAGAAAGCTTCCTTTTTATTCACAACTTACATGCTAAAAGTGGGAAAAGTGGGCAAATAGTATTATAGCCAGATTTCCATGTTGGGATTTAAAATCTAACACAAATTAAAGTCACTGCATTGCAGCCACTTAATAGTATCTTGTTTCTCTATCAAAAAGGTTCTCCTGACTTGTGCTGCTGCTTCCTGAAGGTAGAGAACAGCTAACAAGCAGAAGAGCAAGCTGGCGTGAGGAACAAGAAGTTGTTTTTCAAAGAGGACTTTACCTTCTGTGAGGGACAGTGTTTTGACTAACCTGAGAGAAAGCAGGGAACCAGGAACAGGGTCATGCTTTTTGAGAGGCAGGACTTTTAGAGACATTAAACTGTGAACTTAATGAGAGCTGGGAGAGAAAAAGTTCTTTAAAACATCCTTTCCCACACTACCATTTATTAGTCCCTGGAACACGTATGCCAAGGCACTCTTAAAGAAAGCTGTTTCTAAACCACTGCTTTTGCTGCATNTGGAATGATGGCACTTAAGGTATAAAAGCAGTAGTATGGCCCATACCACCCCCCACTGAACACTGTATATTTTGATTCTCTTTTTGTATTCCCTTTCCTTTGTGCATGTTCACATGTGTGTATGTAAAGGCATGTACACAAATAAGTTTGTAGCAAAGGAAGAAAGTGGATTGCCATGGAATGCTCTGTGGTTACCCCAATAAATGTGAGTGCAGTTTTACAGGTGTAAGTTATCTACAGGGAGTGCAGGATTAGCAGGTTAAAATATTTTTTTTTTCTGAGATAATCTGCCCTTCTTGTGTAGCTGAGAAGAGGTTCAAGAACATTCAGCAAATTTCAAACTAGTTTTTTGCTAATGAAGAAAGAAGGAATATTTCATTTCACTTAAAGCAAATTACATGGAATTTGCCATACAAAATGTCACATCTTTACATTAAAAGTCACAGTTCAAAGGAATTGTGGTTAAATGTATAAATCTAGAGTACTACCTGATAAAACAACAGCCAGTTGTGAACTGCTTCTGAACACAATAGATCAGCAGAGGTACATGACCCCTCCACAGTACAGCTACCAGAAACAGTTATTCACATGGAACAAAAAAAAAAAGGGAAGGTTCTGCTTATCCACGTCAATTGTCAATCAATATGCACATTTATCAACCTACACAAAGAGAATTTAAAAATTCTCTTCTTTCCTATTGCCACAAATGAAACTAAAGATGGGCTTTGATATTGATATCACTCAACAAAAGATTTTTCCCTGAAATAATAATTCGAGCAGGGTATATAACAAGGAATCTTACAATTTCTGTTGTTTATTATAGTCGAACCCAAACTCTAGTCCAAACCAATTTAAAAAATAATATGCTGTAGTTGCATGCATAATAATGAGACATGTCAGTGTGCTGCATCATTTAGTATGCAGAACAAGTTCACTGAAGCTGAGAGTGAAACTTGCTTAAAAATGAAGGCATCATGATTGAAAGCAAACAAAGCTGCAGAGAACATAGACAATAAGCTAAGCAAAGGGGATAAAAAGGAAGACAAGTAGGGTCCTGGTACAGAAGGAGGAAGAACAGGTCTATAGAAACAGAAGTATATTTTACCTGTCATCCTCTTTCCCTTCCTCAGCTTGGTCTTCTTGAGCTTTTTCATCATTCCCTGATTCTTTGATTTCCTCCTTATCACAGTTTTCTGTCACCTCTTGCCCTTCCCCTTTTTCATTAATTTCTTGGTCCTTTGCTTTTTCCTCCTCCTCCTCCTCTTTTTCTTCCTCCTCCGGAAATATTTCATCTTGTTCATCCCCTTCCAGCCCTCCCTCTTTTTTCCCCTCTATATCCCTTGTCCTTCTGAAGTCAACCAAAAATTGAAAAAGGCATGCAAAAAAGAAAAAAAGAAAAGAATAAATTAAGATTAAGGTCATGGAGAAGAGCATGCATGAATTCACAAGAAAGGAAAAGCAAATGAAATTAAATAAAAACTCAAAGATGGAAGCAGTCATAAATTAAACCATGTTCCCCAAGACTCCAGCCTACACTAGAGAACCTTGGGCTATTTTCTCAGGATAGCCTCTAAGTGTCTCTCTGAATACTAGTTGCATGACAAGATATCACATTTAGAAATCTATACATAACTGTACGACTTTTTAAAGAATTAATATAGGCTGAAATTTGCTGAGAGATGCAGGTGGGTTACACCTTCCAAGAAAAAATGATCTTTCATTCCTTCTACAGCCAAAGCTCCTCTGAGTATGCACAAGGTGCAGGCAAAGGAGATGCTGTGTTTTGCCCACAGACACGCTATGTACCTCTTATTGATTATACGTCTGCAGGTAAATTGGATGAGTGTAAGTATTAAATAAATGGAATTGGATCTGCTTAAGTATTAAATAAGACTTCTTTAGAAGTTCAGCAGCTCTACTTTAAAAGGAAATTAAGATGCTCCTGACATTGCTGCAAAAAAAAATCAAGTTAAACTGCCTTTTCAGCCATATTATTTTGCAAACTGGTTTTTGGAAGTGCAAATCCAAGTGTGTCTAACGGTTGCTGACAGCATCTGTAGTTTAGTATAACCCAAGATGACAGAACTTGGCTATAAACAAATACTGTGAAGACTTTAAAAAGCATTAAATGAAGGCATCTAACGTATTTTGAAAATTCCCTGCCAATTTCAACCTAGGTTTCAAATTCAAATGTTCAGTTCCCTAAATTACATAGCTACGGCTGGCACTACAGCTCCTCATGCTCACCTTATTTTCTTGTTTCCCCTTGGACGCTCTGACTGGACAGACATGTAGCTTGTGCTGCTGAAACGTGAAGCACTGCTCGTCCGTGACACGGCGGAGACATCACTGACATCACTGTCTGAAGACTTATTGGAAATGTTGTCTGAGCCTCGCTGAGGATCCCGTCCTGACCGATACTGTAAAAGGAAAGGGACAAAGATACAGATGTTGTCAGTGACATATTATCACAAACCAGCTATGGAGCTGGTCCCTGATGCTATCTAGACTGCTTTTGTCATCAGACTGCCTGAATTGTTATAACGAAGTTTTTAACTGATACAGAATACCTCTTGGTTTCTATTCATTTTACTCTGCTCTGCTATCTCATTCAAATTATTAGCTCCTCTGCTTCATCCATAGAATGACTTGGACAAAATTTCCAGCTTTTTCAAAGGTTTCACAAACCTTAGCAAAGACATCTAAACCATCATAGGATGTTCTTACCACAACTGTCACCAGGGCACAAAGCAAAGCAGAGACCTAAGTAACTTGCCCATGATTATGGAGCTCATGAAAGACTGAACAGGAGACAGAATGTGCTTCATGCTGTCTACAAAGTACGTGTCTCTTTTGGGCCCTAGCCTATTTACAAGATCCTCTAGATAACAAATGGTAACCATTTTATTTATTTATTTTAAGTAAGTAGATAGATGAGATTATCAAACCAAAAGACAAAGCAATGTTGTAGTTGTGCAAACAAACCCAGCATCTTGCTGAGCTTCTGGGCTGGAAAATCTGAAAGGATGGCACAAGACTAGAGATAATTTGTACTGACAACATGCAATGCCTCAGAAACTTGTTTGAGCTTGTTAACAGTATATTCCAAACACAAAACTGGCATGTGACTGGTAATCAGCAGTAGCCCATACAACATAAAGCAGCATTGTGCTGAGGTATTCAGGTTTGATCTGAAAAACATTTGATGACTATTTGTTCTTGTTATACATGTTAGCTCTAAATCAGTGCTGTTTGTGCTGCTCTACATTGCACTGTGTGCAGGTATAATACATATAGAGAGATAATTTTTCTATCCTCTTTTCATATACAGATCTTTCTGTGTATACAGACCTAATGGGTCACCACTGATAATCTTTTGGGAAAAACAGTACTGCAAGATGAATTGTCAATGATCACCAGGTAATTGCTTGGCTGACATGGAAAAAAGGTAGTATGGATGAAAGATGTGAAGAGCACCAGACTTAGGACTGAAAGAAAATAGGACAAAGTAATCTGCATAATACTTCAGTGGCTTCTTGAATTCTTGAGATTAGTAATGCTTAGACTCAGCCACCTGGAGGAAACAATTCATAACACAAAATGGCAAACTTGTGTAGATCTGCTGAAGAGAGGGGCTATCAGATTTGTCCCTTTTTAATAGTTTTAGAATAGATGTCTTTCATGAAGTACACAGATCATTTCCTTCTGTTCTCTTGCAAGGAATGTTATGCTGGAACATGTTCTGAAAGACTGTGCAGTGTATGAAGAGCATTTCAGAATAGCATTTGAGTACCTGTTTACTGTAAGTTAATTTTCCACTCAGCAACAGTAAGCTATCTTGCCTGGTTTAAGACAGGGAAGTGAAATTAAGACAAGAAAAAATGCTCGTGCAGGTTCCTCTGCACACCTGTTGCAGACAGTGCCCCATGGTTGCACATGCTGCAGCTGGCTTCCCTGTCTGTACTAATTTACAGGATTTATCTTTGTTGACAAGTGATCTCCAGCCTTTAAGTGTGAGAGAGCACTTAGCCAGCTATAAACTCACGGAGTATCTCTGTGATTCCAGTGTTTAAATGTTGTAATATCTACTGACTGTTTTATTGATGTCATTAATATTTTTACTTGATGAGGAAGACAGGACATTATATTGATATGGTCATTTGGGAACATAAAAACATTGATTAAACAGCTGTCCTGATCATCAGAGATAATGGAACATTATGCCAGAATGAAAGGATTGTTCTTTTTCAGCAACTCCTTTTAAAAGAGCAGCTATTTCACCCTTGGAAGAAGAAAAATAACTGTAACTAGTGAAGTGTGTATATATTGAGTCCTATCTATTCAGTTCCACCCACCTAACTCTCCCTAGAATAATTTTGCATTAAAATTATGAGTGCAGTTTGTGTTGATTCAGCCTAAAACTTCCAAGACCGGGAAGTAAGCCTGGTGTACTGAGCTACCACCACACACTGTAGAAAAGCTAAAGCTGCCTTCAGGCCTTCAATATTTGCTGAGGCTTCCAGGCATATGTACTGGCCGTGCCGAACCCTGTGCTGCCAAGGCCACAGTAGCCCTGTTGGGAGCCAGCAGCAGTGCACAGCCAAGTTGTGCATGGCTGTATGAACAGCTCTCACACTGACAGTGACCTCAGGGTAGACACATGCTAGCATTACAGACCTCATGTGGCTGTCCTCTGGGGAAAGAAGATAGACCACACTGTCAGATGTAAACCATTGATGGAATCATTAATTACATTCCAATTAGGGAATAGATAATTACTTGTGGTGATTCACAGAATAACAGACCTCAACCTGCAGATCTCACACTGAGTTTGTCAACCAGTCCATGGAAATGAGCCCTCCTCAATTAAATGCATGCAAGCAACAGGAAGCAGCAAACAGTATCAGCATTGCACAAGGTTATTCTAGAGCCATTCTGCAGCACACTGAAACTTTCAAAAACCTATGCTTTTGATTTAGTCTCTTTCATTTCCACATCTGGAGAACATCAGTTCTTAAAATACATTTTCACAGCAATGTGCTGTTATACCAAATCAGACATTTTCATAAATAAAAAAAAACTTACCATGTTTTTTTTAACACTAATACAATAGTAATAATCTAGTGATATATGGTGAAGATTGAGAATTGCTGTGGCTAGAAAAGCAACTTAAAGGTAAATCACTTCAGGAATATAATGAGATAAAAGGTCATCATCATTACCTTGTCTCTCAGTTGTATGTAAAGGTGCTTCCCATCAAATGTTTTCCATTGGGTCAGATGGCACAGAAATATTATTTGACCCTTAGTATTTCAGGATGTTTTAGACTTAAACTGGGCAAGTTAATTGATCTTTTCATTAAATCTGAATGTTTTAATATACAATATTTGGTTTTATACAATATATGTGTTTTATTTACATATTGTCTGAGCATCTGCTAGCTGTCTACCAAAGCAACATCTAGAAACTGATACCAAATTCTCTTTCTTGCTGGACAAAGCTCAGATACCTTGTTTTTATCCATTAACTCTGCTCTTTATTCTGCTGCTGAGGTCTACTTTTGAGCTTATACCTGACTAAATTTTGCTCATGAAATAGATTATAATAGTAAGTGTACTGTATGTTAGTGCTTCAGTAACTGCAGCACAAGACAGGAAACATCCTGCTTGTCTGGCAGAAACCATGCTGGCATTTCAGGTTTACATTTGGTTTTTAAATTGCAATTGTATGTAAGGCAGTTTCTGAAGTGCTTCTTTGCTCTCTGCCTCAAAAGTAAAATGGCACTTCCACTGTGTGAATATTGATTTTTAAAAATTATTCAGTACTTTCATGTTTTATAGTCTGGGTGTAAAATGCAACCACTTTTGCACAATTTTGCACTATTATTTCTCCAGGTTTTGTGTGACTAACATTGCTGGAAGGCATTACCTCTTCACATATTTCATATACTTCATCATTTTCTTCATCCAAATTTCACTTTCTGTTTTCCTAAATGTCACCAACTATATAAGATCAACTCCTAGACTAAAAATGTCATTTTTACCAAGTGCCATCCACCCGTTACATCTGAAACACCGCTACCACTTCCCATCCCTGTCCACTGCTGTCCCTACACACTGTGCTGGAGGAGTTTGCACCATCTGAATGCATGCTGCTGAGGAACTGCAGCCCCCACAACTGGATCCTGGCTGTAGCATGGCTACAGGTTTGCATCATCAGATCCAGCAATTGTCCTGCATTCTCCATTTTCTCTCAGAAGAAAACACTGACAGAAAGGGAGCCCCATGTGCACTGATAGCTCCCCTGGTTTGGGCAATCAGGAGATCTAGGCTATGGTGAACTGTCTACTATGCAGGCTAATTAAATATAATTTTTAAAATTTATTTTTCTTTCTATTTTTTAGAACAGCCATGGCAGTAGGAACATTATCTCCTGACTTTACCCATGCTGGAAATATATATCTGTTCTATGGAAATAAGGTTAAAATTTCATTTCCAACCCCATCAAGACATATAATATAGGCAGTATTCTGGACTTTATGACCCATAAAGCAGTAAGAGTGCTCAACCTCTTCAAGCTCTTTCAACAACCGAAAGTCTGCTGCAAGCAGAAAGGTTGATTAAAAGTCGATTTTGTATTTTTAAGTCAGACGATTTTGTTCTGTTTTGCTGTGTTGAAGAATGGGATAAATTTCATTACTACAGATTCTATCAAACAAGCTTTAAGTTTCTAAAAGTCCATTCCTCTGCATCAGTAAAATAATCAGCTGGAGACTCTAACGAAGTGACAGTTAGATGTTTGTGCCATTACCCTGTAACCACAATAGATTACCTTCTGTAATGACAAATTCAAGGATTATTAAAGCTGAAAACCAAATACCTGCTCTGCTTCCTAATACAAGAACCTCCACAAATATTTGTGCCTCTTTGTGAACTACCACCATATGACTGACAGGCCACACAGAGCTACAACTGTTCTGCTACTTCTTGAAAGAAACTGGTTTGGAACTTCTAATTCAGAGAGAGTTTCTGAAAGTGTTTCATATTTCTTTAATCTATTGTTACCAGTCTTCCATCTTGGACCATACAGTCATGCAGTTGTCCAGGCAATTTAAATTGCCAGGGATTTCTGACTGTCTTTCTGGTTTATTATCTTTTTTGAGGGTTGTTTTTGTTTTTGTTTTTGTTTTTTTAATAGTCTTCTCACCAGTTTTTATTTGCTAGCATTTACAAAGGAACATGCAAATCTGGTTAATGTTTTTACCGATCAAAATGTTGGGAAGACGTTTCAGACAATTGTCCATTGTGCTACTACAAGATTAAAGAACCATTCTGGACTGCTTCAATAGTTCTTTGCCTTGCTGACAAAAGCTCTTGAGCAGCCAGAGTGCAGCAATTGTATGAAATGTTCTGTAATTTCAAATGTAGTTTTCAGTGCAAGTTCACAGCCTCTAAAGGCATTGCAAATTTTAGTTACCACACAACATTTGAATGAATGTTACTGGATTGTTTGATTCTTTCTACAACTTTGTCAATGGCTGCCTAATGGAAGTCTGCCATTAAAAAGAAAACCAAATACTTACTAATATTTACAACAATATAATTATTTTTATATAAGGCAAACGATGGTAAGTGATTTTTACAAAATACCATGCAGAAATGACTACATAGAGAGAACACATGACTGTCTGAAGACTGCATACTCACAAACCCAAACTGAAGGCTACGATGAATCTGCCCTCGCATGTAATTCATACTCAGCAAACTCAAGAATCTGTGCTTACATTTGTCACTCCTGCCAGGATCCATCAAGGCAACTGAGGTACATCTAGCTGGTCAGGCTCTGCCAGCCCTGCTTTAGCTATCAGATGCACAAGGCATCCTTTAGTCCCTTGGGGGATTTAAGGACTGACTAGGGAGATGAATTCTTGCACTGCTCTGGTATTAGGTATATAATGAGTTCCCAAGTTCTCTTAGGCTTCTCAGTATGGAGCTGCAACCACTTCTAGCTCAGACTCATTGCTGCCTGCCCATCATGGCTTCTGCTTTGTATTCCTGGACCCTATGATACCTTCCTTCTTTCTGTTCCTAGTTCTTGAATCCTGCTGTCTTAGCCCTATGTTTTGCTTCCAATGTGTCCCACTGGCACTGTTCCAAACCTGTTTTCCCTTCAGACAGTTCTTGCTTTGCATTAGGCTCCCTACTGTGCCTCTCATGGCATCTTGTCTTGCATTACTATATAAGAGAGAGCTACACATAGTGTGGCTACTTCTGAGCAGTACGGTGCATTCAGCAGTAATCCTAGCTGGATACACAGTGGTTCCCTGTACATCCATTCCTTGCTACCATTCCATAAGCAGCATTATTTCTCATTATTCAGAACATCCCAATGTAATTCTGCCTTGAATAAAAATAGTTGACTAATATGGTTTGCAAAATCCACCTTTTAAATCATCCTAATCTCCAATAAATTCAGGCCACCACTGAAACATGTTGCTAAAATGGAACATCCATATTTATACTGAACATGTGGAAAAAAACTACTTCAAAAGTTCTCACATCTTTCCCATAGTGGTTTGGTGCTATCTATTTACTGATTTCAGCAAGAAGTGCTCACATACACAGTCTTACAAAGAAGCTCCTAAAACCTTATTTCAATACAGGACTAATCCATGTTGCAAACAGCATCCCGCTGCTAAGTTAGTACAGTCAAGCAATTCACAGCAGCTCTGACTGGTGTAAGAAGGCACAGTTTTACCATAAGTACAGTCAAGCAGTGGATCAAGTTGACCAGAGAAGTTGTGCAGTTTTCATTCTTGAATGTTTTCAAGACCTGACTGGACAGAGTCCTAAGCAACTTGAACTGATCTCACGGCTGACTCTGCTTTAAGCTAAGGTTTGGACTACACAGCTCTTGAAGTCACCTCCAACTCAAATTACTCTGTCATCCTACGATAAAGTGATCCAGGAGCTGACAAAGAAACTGCAGGGGCAGAAGCCACAAATGCATCACTAAGGACAACTGGAAATGTAGAGGGAGGTATTCTGGAGGCAAGCCAAATCAAAAGACAAAAAATATCTGCTTCACATATGTTGGCATATGGTGTAACTCCATAAGTGCACAATAGCAAATAAATATAGGAGAGCACCTGAAAATAATCTAGGATTACATCTGCAAATATTTGGTAAACTAGATAGCAGTAAAGCAGCTCTTATGAAGTATTTGAGTCCTAAAACAAGTTTGAGAATTAACTCCTCAACAAGTCTGTCTTCCTACAAAATATCTGTTCCTTTTTAGTCGGTTTCAAAATACTAAGCAGCCTCTTGTTCTGATGGTTTTTTTTCATACAGTACCCTTCTGGAAAATCAAGGCAACCTTTAATTTCAGCTGCACTATAGTTCACAAAGATAGCTTTATCCAGTCTAGGGAGCTAAGTGTTCTTCTTTAATCTTACTTTATAGTCAGGGCCAAATTTTACAAATTTCTGAATGGAGAGAGCAATGCAAAGTTTCTGCTGAGGTATATACAGCAACCACATTATTCTGAAAGGTGAGGGGATTGGAGAACATGTCATGTGAAGAGAGGCTAGGGGAGCTGGGATTGTGTAGCCTGAAGAAGAGAAGCCTGAGAGGAGACGTTACTGCTGTCTACAGCTACCTGAAACGTTGTAGTGAGGCCAGTGCTGGCCTCTTCTCCATAGTCACTAATGACAGAACAAGAGGAAATGGCCACAGGTTGCACCAGTGGAAGTTCAGATTAGATATTAGGAAGAATTTATTTACTGAAAGAGTAGCTAAGCCTTGGAACAGGTTGCTCAGGGAAGTGGTGGAGTTACCATCCCTGGAGGTGTTCAAAAAAATACTTTGAAGAAGACTTTGAAGAAATATGAGTCTCCATAACATTGAAGGTAAATAAATAAGAGCTTCAGAATAAGAACCCTTTAATAAGAATTAAGGGTAGAAGGATGTTCAACAATCAGTCCCTGTTTTCTGATATGAAATTAATTCAGAAAAGCAGGCAAAATGGAAAAATAAAACAAAGCACTTTGTAAGATTTGAAACCTTTGCTATCCAAATTCCCTTTCATACCGCTGATGTCTTCTTGGTTTTGACTGCTGTTTAAACCAGGGCAGAGTCACCAAGTTTCACGTTAAAGAAACAGGTCCACAGGCTGGTTTTGTGCTGGTTGGCTAATTAACTCTCAATGCAGAATTTTCTCAAACTTCTCAGCATCTTTTTACCTTCCACACATGAGCATTTTGACTAATACAGAGAACAAAAATCTATTTAAAATAGAGATCAGCAATCCTTTAGCATTCCAGAACACTGTACTAAATTTCCCAAGATGCATAATCATGGGCACTGTCCAGTGTAAAAAACCTGTGCTGTGGTAGTCAGAATGATTACAAAGATGCACATGTCCAGGGTTTTACAACCTATGGGCCATTGCATTGAATGGTGTCTCCTGGGCTTTATCTCTCAGTGAACTCCAGCATGTTTGTTAGAACAAATTGGTGAGCCTGCCTACAGTTAACTCTTGATGGGCTCAGCTTCAGTGGTAGAACTTAGAACTGTTTCTGGTCCTTTTTGGCCTTCTAACTCTAGTGAGTCCTACTTACATTGGACTTATGCCTCCTATATTGTTGCTGTTCCTTAAGTGGTTCTGTTACCACTGTACTCATACAGTCCTACTATCCAAGCAACGGCTTGTTTTTTAAAGAGGGTAACAAGGCAAGATTTCTGTTTTAAGAAATACTCTTTTGTCTCTTTTCTACCTAATCTTTGAGATGTTACTTTACAAATGCAAGCTAGGAAATCAAACAATATGCTTTGTAAAGAGTTCTCGTTTAACCTGAATTTTAAATTACATTTCCATAACTTGTTTTCAGTCTTTCGGTCTCTCATAAAAGAAAACAAATTAAGAAAAAAAAAAAAAGGAAAGGCAGCCACCTTTTCTTACCACAGAATTTCTGTTTCATTACACTTTATTTCATCCCAAAAGATTGTTAAGTATCAGCATATCTGATGGCTTGAGAACAGAGATATGAACATCCCCGTTAATTCTGCTTTCTCTATGTAACATTTAAATATGACTTTCACCAAATTTGTCCTGGGACACAGCATCTTCAAAGGAAATCATGCTGAAGAGAACAGCTGGATTGACACATGGACCATCTGGTGAGTGCTTATTCCTGTAAGCAGAAGTGCCTAAGGACCATGAGTAACACAATTGCTCAAGAATAGGATATAAATATATCTTTGTATGATTGAACTTTTAATCTGTGTATATATAATTATGGGTAGTCTTCAAAATCAAGCATGATTTGAGGGAAAATCCCATAATATCTTTTTATTAATCTCTTTTTCTCACTGATTATTAGGATACGTCTTGGAAAATCCCTGTACATTAAGAAACATGAGCTCATTTGATAATTTCCCTACGCATTTTCTGCTGATTCATGTCTAGCTACTTGGGAAACCAATCTGCAAGATGTAGATATCACCATTTCCTTATCTCTCCACAGGCAAGTTAAACTGCTTTGAAAACATTACTTGTCCCTAAAACCTATTTCCTCAGCAGCTTTACCTTTGCTAAATTGCAACTAGGGGAAAAAACAGCCTGCAGGGAGATCCTGAGCATTCAAACCTCTCCTCAGGAATAGAAAACTGAACTCTCCTTTTTTTTCTTTAGTCATTGTGCTTCAGTTCTCATAAGGAGTGATTAGCAAACATGTATTATTTATGTCTTTCATATCACATTCTAAATAGTATAATAATTCACCTCTTGGCTTCCTTGTAAGGTTATTTTGAATTCATTTTTACAGAAAATATCCAACACCTGTTAACATTACTTAAAACTTCAACTTCACCACATAAACCACTGTAACAGTAGGATAATCATATGCAACTTTTCCAGAAAAGAAACATAAAATAATTTGGCTGAAAAAGTATGAGAAATTTAGGTCATTTCACAAGACAGTTAGGTACATTAGAAATATTCTGGGGTCAAAAACTTCTGTGAATTTCTTTGAAGATCTTTAATGTCTATGAATTACTAGAACCCTTGAAGATATTCTCATTTCAGAGATGTTTCCTTAGCATAGCATTAGTACAGAATTTCCTCAATTTATGTGACTAGGAACTAGCTTAGAAGTGGGAAAGGAAACATTTCTAACTGCCTCCTAAGAAACACCCAATTTATTTCTTTACAGTTCTTGAAACTGAAAGTCAGCCTGTTTACCAGAAGTAAAATTATATTATCATCTCTTAGATACAAAAAACTGTCACAGTGCTTTGAATTTGTTTTTTAGAAAATCATATTCAAACTAATTAAAATTCAGACATCAGTAATTAGCTAGTTACTTTGGATTAAACTGCAGAAGTATGCAAATCAGTAGAATTATTTTTTACCTGATGGCATGCGTCACTTGAGAGACAACAGAAATGGGATGGTGCAGCCTGGTTCTCTGAAATTTAATAGACCTAAGATCCTCTATATGAGGAAAATATTCTCAAGATTTTACATTTTTTGAAGAAAGAAGATCTATCCAATTAGTTTTACTATGGTAAGACAAGTTGGATTTCATGACAAAATTGCATATGTTTTGTTGTATGATAACAACAAAAGCTGACTCTGGAAGAAACACAATTCCCAAACTTCATCTTAAGATTATTAGATGATAAATCTGTACACATTCAGGGCAAAGTATTAGGACAAGATGCTCTTTTATGAAAAAAAGGAAAAAAAAAAAAAAGAGGGTTTGCTTATGCATACATCAAATCTATTTGATAATTTTGTTTAAAAACTTTTCTTTTTACTATCTTGGAATATTACTAGTGGAATAATTTTGCTGCAGTAATTTAACTATGCTACTTGCTGTATTACAAAAATGAACAGGTTTGGGGTGCATCATTACTGTGTTCAGAAGTAAGGATCAACATTCCAGAACTGCTGGGTTTTTTTTCCCTTTTTCATTTTATTTCCAATTATTCACTGGTTCCAGACTGTCACTGAAATCTCTAGTAAAATAATGACCTGTGCAGGAGAAGGATGATATTCCTTCTGATGTATTACTAAAGAAAATATTCTAACGCTATTGCCTAACCCTAAATCAACATTAACTCCTGTAAGCAAAAACTTGACTTCCAACAAATGTCAGTCAGAATTATCATAGGTTAGCAAGGCCACAGAGGTAATTTCATGTTTTAACAACATTCTCACTATAACTGTTATAGTTATAGGCATTAAGTCTTTACAAAAGAAAAACCTCTCTGTGCTGAGTCTCAAAAAAAAAAAAACAGAATCNNNAAAAAAAACAGAATAAAAAAAATGCAGTGCCTTGGGGAAATCTGAAGGAGACACATAGCTTTTGTCTTGCATGACAGGTGGCAAAAACCCCTAAAAACCAGTAATCTGTTGTTTGGAAAAATGCTGATAAACCAATAAAGTTTCCACTGATAACTTTGGGGCTGCTATCAAAGAATATCAACCCATTTAATAACGAGAACTCCCAGATATCAAACCAACGTCATCACACTGCTAAAAACACTTCACAGGCTCATTACTGCAGTCAGAATTATCAAAGACAACAGTAGACTTTGGCAAGATCCTCCATTAAGGTGTTCCCAGCTGAACCACGGGAAGCAGCTCTCTGGTGCCATCCCAGGAGCACCTTCTCAAACTGCTGCAGCACTGGAGATCTGAGCAGGGCAGGGCAGGAGGCAAGGAGCCAGCCAGTTCTCCTGCCTCCAGGTCTGGTGGTGCTTGGTGGCATCTGAGCCACCCCCTGTGAAGCAGACAGACAAAGGTCCTGCTCCATTTTGGATCCTCTACATTTAAGCAGGCTCCATGCACGCACTGCACTGGGACTTTGGTCTATTCTACTTGTGTGCCAGGGTCTCCTTGATTTTTCAAGGTCAACAGCCTAGCAAACGTGCTTCCATCTAGCTGGAAACACTGCTCTACCCTTGTAATCTTTCAAATGTGAATAATGGCCTTTTTACACCTATTTTGCCTGGCACAGAATTAATTAGCACAAACTGCTGTCTGGTGTTATACATGTTAGCATGAATTATTGTCCTCATTTCATGGAGCTCCAAGACTGCTGCAGCAATTCAATTAACTTCATATAATTTCTATTTTTGAAAGTCACACTTTGGCACACAGATATTTAGTAAATATTTCCCAGTTAATTTTCTTTCTTCTTTTTGTTAGATTTTCTCATTTATTATCAGCATAACATCAATTTCAGTACATCTTAGAAGATTATTTCAAGCACAGTCACACTATTTTATACATTAACTGTTATGTAGTTCAATAGCATCTTGGAACTTTACAGCTTGAATTCAGATAAGAACTGTAAACAGAAATAATTTAGTTTACTAGGAAAAGATAGCCACTTTGAACCGAAGGAGACTAACAGTTTAGCAATTCACATGTCTGTACAAAGCAGTTCTGAAAGGAAAATATCTTCTATTACAAAAAGGATAAAAGGATTTAAGATAAATTACAGTGATTACTCTCGCTGGAAGTTGGTTGAAACGGCACCCAGGTGGATTTAAAATGTGATTATTAATGGAAGGGTTAAAATGACTTAATTGAAGCTGGCTTTGATATAAGCTTTTATATACATTTTAATACATATTTGATGTATATGTGTTTGACAGCTATTTTTCCCAGAAAATACTTGTTTGTTGCAAAAGAATATTTAACTCATTGCTACAAAAGTAAAACTCCAGACTTTACACTTAGTATTTTTTGTGTTTGGGTTTTTTTTAATGGAAAAGGTAATTTTCTGCTATTGAAAACCCTTTTCCCCCTCCCCCCCAATAAACTCCAATAGCTAGTGAATAATGAAGGCCAAAATAGACTAATGGTTGGGTTGAGGTGTTTTTTTCTTTGTGTTTGGTTTGGTTTTTGTTTGTTTGGGTTTTGTTTTGTTTTTGTCTGTCTGTTTTTCTCTCTTTTTCTTTCAGGTGTAGTTGAATCTCTTTGAGATTTATTGTAAAATGTTAAGGTAATTTAACAACATTTTATAATGTATTTAACCTCTGCCTTCTAGATACATGATTAGCAATAGAAGCTTACATAAACACTAAGAAACTGGCTGACAACAAAGTACTTGCTGACAGATAAAGACAGCCAGTATTGGTTTCCTTTCAGATGTTTGTATTTCAGCCATAACCGTGATACGGGACTGCAGTATTTGTGTTCACCACAGTATTACATTTAAGAATACTCTAAATCTCTAACAGAGACATGGATATTTGGGATTAAAACATAAGTTAGAGAAGTGTCAAAACCAAAATAAATTAAAAGAGAGCTTTAATTAAATGAAAATTGACAGCAACAGATATATTTTCTGAGTTTGCATATCACTGAATAAAGAATACTAGAAATCACACCAATCAACAACTGTATTTCAAGTCAATAAATTACTTTTAACCCATCAGCAAAATGCAGTTTGATGAAAATATAAATGAAAGAAGAGATGTTTTCTACACTGGGTAGAGCTGACATCTAGAAGACTGAATTTGGTAATTTTAGCTACATTTTTAAGTCTTATAATTGAACTTTAAATCCTCTATTTATAGCAACCAGAACAGCAACTTCATCAATTTATTCCACCAACTTGTTAGATTAGCCATACGATGAACTACTTGATTGAAAATATAAATGCTACCCCAGTAGGGGTCAGAGAGATTCTCTCTGCCATTGAGTGTAGAATACCTTACATATCACACATCACCTTACATGACTGGTTAGGTAACCTGGGCACTCACATGCTGTTGAGACTGACAGGACCTATCCTTCCAGACCAGCCAGCTTAGCTAAGTTTCTTATCCAAAAATACAGATACAGACTAATCCATAGGAAAGCACAAACACCATGAAACAGCCACTAACTAAATACTTTCCTCACACGGAAAAATACTTTCCAGCCTAATTGGTGCTTGGTTTGTTCCCTGAAGCAAAGAACTTCTTGGTGTGGAGAGTGGGAAGGGGAAGATGAATCCCCTTAAAACTATGCACAGCTATTGCCATTTATAAACCTATCAAATTCTACTGGCTAGGCCCATAATTTTTTACAGGTATTTTATATAAAATTATTTGCACATATTTGTGTGTGTTATTATTTATGGTTTTGCATTCATAACTATTCTTCAGCATAGCTCCATTCTAATGATTTCAACTTTCCAAGTCTTATCCAGGTATCTAAAATTTTAATATTTAAACTAATGTGTAAAAAAGAAAACATATATGAAACAGGCTTCCAATTTCTGTACTGTTTTGAGGGAATGTGGATATCTAATCTAGCCTCCATTTTTATTCAGTATCTTGAATATTTCTAATTACATCCTTAACAATAGAAGTTTTAAGAAACAGCTACAGGAGTAAAGTAGTATACTTGTAATTATTATAAATTATCATATTATTACCTGGCATATTATGATCTTCCCAGATCATAAGCTTACTTATGATCTTACTTAAGCTTACACTAAGCTTAAATCTTCAAAAACAATTGCCAATTCAAACCCAGTAGAAATCTACTACAGCTTATATACAGTAAGAATATCAAAGGTCTCATCATCCTCCTAGCTTGGATGTTTGAACTACTCCCTGTCTGCAAGGGCTTCAAGAATAAAAGTGAAAAATGTTTCTGTCATCAACCCTTGCTTCTCTGTGTACTGCTCTGTTTTGATTTTTAAGGAGACAAGGGCATTCCATAAACACCAGATGTTTCAATCAACACCACCAGTCAAAGGATAGCACATGTAGCTGTACCAATGACACAACTACTTACTGCTGGCTTCTGAGGAAAAAGGCAGTTCTTGGACACATCTGCACATTGCACCAAGACTGAGAGTTAAGATCTGCTTCTGATGTATTGAAACTCTTCCACCTCCAATGTTAGAGCTCTTACCTTTTGAACATTCTTTCACACGTAACCCATAAGGTGGCATTTGATTCATTGCTGAATCAAAGTGTCCTACTCTGAAGAGCTGCATGTGTCTTCATGCTCCAAGGGCATTTTGCCTGCATCTACACTACTCAAACTGAGCACATGCTTAACTGTTCTTTTCGATAACTTGTCTTGTCTTGCTAATAGGTTAGAAGATCACAAAGTAGCATGCTAGTATGGCTAATACTACTAGTCTCTTACACCAAACACAGGGAATTATGCTCATATCTAGAACCCAAGTTAACACTGAATTGTTTAACAGGTACTGCTGTACTACATGTATCTGATGATGTAGAAAGTTTTATCATCAACATGAATCATTAAAGGAGCAGTTGGAAACTCCTCTGATGTTCTGTATTATTCTCTACTAGGTGTATACTTTTCTACATTTGGCTAAATAATCTTGTTAGCAGTTCTGCCAAAAAATCAGTTTCTGTGTAGTCTTTTATCTCTTCTATCCCAACTTTCTTCCTTGTTGCTATAATATACTATACTCCTAATTACTGCATTACTATTACTAATTGCTATATTATATAACTGGACTTCTCTGCCTTTTTTGTAGGTCATTTTTTTCCCCTAGTAAACCAAATAAAATGAGCCTCATGATTCTTTGATGTGTATCAGTTAGTTGTTAGTCTCTATTTTACTCTTGTTCCTAAAAAAACCCCAATGTTTTTTCACTATTCTATCTCTTAGATAAATCCAGACCCCTTTAATTTGACATTCAAAGCTTTTAGCTACTCAGACCATTCTGTAGTGGCTAATATGGCTGAGTGGATGGAATTCTCTCTTGATTCTACATTGAAAAAACTTCTAGGGTTCCCCATAAAAGTGTCATCATCTCTCTTTTTTCTCTGAAGCAACAAAACTTTTCAACTCTCCCTAGGTGATCTGCTGGGCATGTTCCTGTCATGGGGGCAAGGACAGAGGAATGGCACGATTCCTCTGTCCTTTTATCCTTCATTGTCAGCAGGGATTCCAGAATCTGAGCAGTGATGGGAATGGCCAGGGGAAGGGTTACTCATCAAGCATAGCACTATCAATTTGTGTCGCAAGAGCTAATGGCAGCACCAAGGAACAAGCAAGGCAGAGAGGTTCAGCGAGGTTTCAAGAAGTAGTTTGGGAATTTACTTCAAAAGCCAGTTCAACCAAATGTGAACAAAGTGAAACTAGCATGCTGCCCACTCAGCTTCTCTGGGTTCCCATCCTGACCCTTCATCTTCACAGTGCATCTTGCTTAAACACCTAAGAACTGTGAACCTTTGTTTTAATGCAAAACATGAAACTAGTACCTAAAAGATTCTCGAGGAAGATTACATAAATCAGGCTACTGTTACAGAGCCACAGCATGGAAAAATTCTATCTTCTTCATCTGATGGAACACTCTTGGGCTGCTGTCCTTCTTTTCTGTATTACCAGAACTCAGGTTTCCTGTATGTCTGCTTCCACCAGCACTTCAATTCAGACTTTAGTATAAGTCTACTAGTACTCAATATTCAGACATAAATAGTTGTTCCAATACCAGTACTTCATTTAAGGAAATAATTCTTTTCCATAATATATTATTTCCTAGACTCAAGTATAGAAAATATTATGGAAGCAGAATATTTAGTTTCCAAAAAATAATGAAGCATGAGTATGAATAATAAAAATACATCTTGCAATTTTATCAATTTTGAAGAAAAAATATAAGGGGAATTCATATTTCAGCAGCTTCTATGAATACAGATGTTTGAAAGTAAACTTTTCCCACAAGCTTCCTAATGTGTGACTATGCATGACAGTTTACATACCCTCCCCTCAAGCCTCTAGTACTGACATCCAGAAGTAGAACAAAACTACATAGATATGATACAAGATGCCTATTTTAATATTTAATATAACTTCTACTATTAGCAGCTTTTGCTTTCTCAGCAAGGAAGGATATTTTTTTTTCCTTAAAGTAATCATGAGGGACATAGAGTTGCTGTTGACTTTCATTTAAAGAAAGAAATAGAACAGAAAGGTAAAAGAAAATTCCATGTGCTATTTTCCTGACTGTTTCTTAATGCCTAATTAATAACATCTTTCTCAGGCATGCTTGGCTACCAGTTGACAGACTTAAAAAAATCAAAAGTCACTGCATAGTACAAAGAACAGAAGATTTCAGTCAGCATTTGACATATGTGTTCAATTTGGAATTCCAGAAGAATTTTTGTAGAAACCAAGTAGATAAATTGTACTTACTCATTTTTTTTGTCTCTAGATAATATAAGTATTAATTAAGGGAAATTGAAGCAGTGGTAGTAAAAAAGTGAAGATGGAACTCTCATATAGCTTACGAGAGTTATGATTCTCATATGGCTTTAAAACTATGTATTTTTAAAAATACATTTTAAATTAATACATATATGCAAATATTCAGTGTCTAATTCCACAAGTTCATTGATAGAATAAATAACTCATTTTCAAATACTGAAACTACACTTTGGCAGAAGAGTAAATTAACTGTTTATTTCTGGAGACAATTTGTTTGAATAAATCACCATATTCATAAAATAGTTCCATTTGTAATTTTCCTCTTTAATACATTCCAATAATACTGAAGGTAAAATTTTAATAAAAAAGATAAAAGATGTAGAGTGAGGCCCAGTAATATGGTGTAGATGAAATGGAAAAACAAGAGTAGGAAATGTTTCCTTAGGTAGTTATATTCTATCAATTTCCTTCACATGACAGCCCATTTATTCTCTTTACTCCAAACCAGTCCTACTTCTGACTCAAATTTCAATTAAGCATTGAGAGAGCAGGAAAATTAGCAGAATAATACTAGTTATACATACAGTACATAAAGTCATAGTTTTGTGGTACAAACAATCATAACACGAGAAGGTCTGCTCACAGCATTATGCTCACGTCTGAGAGGTAACACCTTTCAAAGCTGACAATATAGATAAATGTGAAAACAACTTTGCCATAATTTGTCAACGTAAAAGAAGCATCTAAACATGACAGTAGACTATGTCCCTCCTACTTGTTAATAAAAATTCCTATGCCTTCTGTAGTAAAAACTACATTGTAAATTATGCAAAAAATCATGCAGCACACCTACAGAATTTTGAAGTACTTTAAGCCATTTTCACATCTTTCTTTTTCTTTTGTCATTTCTATTTTCATTAACAGGGTTTTCCATTTTGTCTTAGGCTTTGCTAAAACTCCTCTATTTTGGCACACTGAAAAGTACATTTTAGAAAGTACTCTATCAAGTATATTAGTTTACATTATCTGCAAAGCTAATAATACTTAATAAATGTGATTATTTCTTTGTCTTCAAATATTAAACGGCTCAGTTTACAGTGACTTTGCCAATCCTTGGAGCAAGGAACTACATCCTGGAAGTAAAAGTCTAAAGCAGACTTCATTTCCTCAGCGAGCTTTTATAGGTCAGAAGTCTTCTTTTCCACTTACAATCTGACCTCAATTAATGAAGTCTTTTAGAGGACACTAAATTATTTTTGTATAATAGAAGTTTAAATTGAAAGTAACTTTATTATCTTAATTAATACTCTGTATGTGACATGACCCTGTTCCAGATAGCAGGAAATTTTGGACAGTATATTTGAGGCTATACTACTACATAATGATTCAGAATTTTGGCAAATTACCACAGCTGGGCTGGAAGCTTTTGTTAAAATATAAACTACTTTTCCAAGAGCTAAACTGCAGCTATTCAGCTAAGTAATACTGCATCTTCCAGTTTTCCCTAGGTCAAGATAATCCTGTGTTCAACTATTTGAAAGCTGTGAACAGGTTTCAATAGCTCTCATTCCATCTGTCACACAATAAACCTCTTTCTCCACTTAAGTTTTAAAATCATGACCCTATTGTTCATTCCAGTGGATAATTACACTGCCACTTCCATTTGCTTTTACTCATCCCTCTTAAATTTTAATAATCAAGAATAGACTGTGTTAAGGGCTTTGCTGCACATTTCCAAGATTTTTTATTACAGACACACAAGAAAATTTTACTGAAGAAACAATCTCACACTCATCTGTTACTTTCTAAATGGATATTGGCTATTTCGGTTTAGCATATTTTGTTGCTTTTCAAAACAAAACTCCCTTGCCTTAGAATGATAATCTTGTTCCAGCCTGGAATCTGATCCTGCTACCTGTTTGTACTTGCTCATTTTCATTTGGCGATTCCTCTCTTCTACATCCATTGCACCTGTTAGGTTAAAAAAAAAAAAAAAAGATCATAAATTCACAAGCAGTCCTCAATTCCAAGTTTAAAGTTATGCTCATGGAAGTTTTAACAGAAAGAGATGAAATCTGTTTTACTTAAATGGCAGTATATATAATTTTAGCTTCAGAATTACAATTTTGCAGAAAACCAAAGAGTAAGGAAAATAGTAGATAAGTATGTCAGCAGAATCTCAGCAAGTGTTGTATTACCTACACAATTCAAATGAAACCAGCTTTGTGGAAGAAGTTAATGTAAATGGAACACAATGTTTCCACAGAATTTCAAAAATATTCATGAGAAACTGAGGAATTTAAGAAAATGAATGCAAAGACCATCTTTTTATTTTGGGTGGAGATCTTGGTTCTGCATTTATTATATTTATTATATCTATATTGTATATAGATATACCAAATTACTAATCAAGTAACAACAGGCTAGCAGACCTTCCATTTACCATTTGAGAATATCATTAGTATGCTCAAAACAATTTAAAGATGCCTGAAAGAGAGTTAAAGAGCCACCCAGTGGCATCCCAGTATTACATTCTAATAGCACACAACTTCCAGAATGATTTCAGGATTCACTCTTCTTGGACCAAATACGTGATTGGTCTCAGTTAGGGATGGGGCTTTATTATATGACTCAGGCAGCAACTGGTACTGTCACGTCATAATTTACTATGCAAAATAATATGGAAGTAATTGCCAAAGCTGAGGTGGGAGAGTGAGAAATACAAAAATGGGAGGAAGACAACAAGTCAGAATAAAAACAAAAAAACCCAAGACATTTTCAAACAAAATCTAGTTGTCTATTGTACACACACAGTCCTGATTCTTTTCCACTTTAACATAATAAAAATCAAGAGCAATTCATTATCTACTGAATGCTTAATGTATTCATATGACTGACATTTGTATAAAACTTTCCATAATTTTAACACAAAGGTTGCTAGGATTAATATTTCAGAATCTTACTAGTCATAATTGGAAGTTTCTATACATTGTATGTTTTGAGCAATATAGACATATCTGGAACTGAGATAGGAATATTAGATTCCAATGTACTATATAAGCCTGATTTAAACCCTCAACCTCAATTCTAAGTTTTAATCTAATATGAAGTGAGGCTTTGCACAGGGCCTCTTTAGGGCCTCTAAATTCTGTATTTTGTTTCTTGACAACAGTAATGGTAGTAGTACATACTATGAGACCTATCAGCTAAATCTTGTAGCACTTGCTAGGAAATCTGGAAGGAAAAAGTTGAAAGGAAAAGGGAATATGATAAGGCTGAACTGTACTGTTATCTACAAACCCACTGGCCTCTGGTTTTTGTATTCTAACTCTCCATCTTTACTCCCTACAAACAACATGAATGAAAAGACTTCATCAAAACATTTAAGAGAAATGATAAGAAAAATAATGAAAAAGAAGAAATAGTGGTTTATATGGAGAAATAAAATGAAAAAGATAGCAGCAGATGAAAAATCCTGAAATAAAATACAGCTAGCTCTTCCTGTCACAATTTTCCTCAACTTTTATAGGCCCCAAAACAATATTTGCCAACTTATTATTAAGATGCAGTGATTTTTTTTTTCTTTTTGAGGATCTAGTTTTAAAAGCTCTAAAGATATATTTTTTCTTCTTGCAAACAAAAACTTTGAACTGGAAAATGATATTTTTCTTATTTTCAATTGACAGAAGTAACAAAAGTGGTTTTGAAGTAAAATACTCTTCACTTTTGCTCAGAGGAAGAAATCATCTTTTGCTGAAACCATAACATTCTGCAAATCCAGTCATTGTTCCTCAGTAATGTAAAGAAGTAGAATATTTCACCAAAAAGAATATTCTGTCAATTTTTTTATGAGGTTTTCTTATTAAATCATTACATATGTTCTTCATCCCCAGGCATTCTGCCAAATTTCAGGAAAATAATGAAATAACACCTCTTGAGCATAACATAGAAAGTTCAGAATTACTTGTGAAATTATTAATTCTTGATCTATGATCAGCTGGCAAAGTGAAAGTTAGGTTTCCACAACTCCAGCTGCCTATGATCTGCAAAACCAAACTCTCTGAAACGTGCCATTGAAAAGGGGAGTATAACACATAAGCTTTTGGTGTGAGTCCTCTGCAGCAAAATAAGCTAATTTGGAGACTCATTTCAGTCTCAAGAAAACAACAAGATGGCAAAATTTAGAAAAAAAAAACCCAACGCATTCAACTCCCATAAAAACCTATTAAAAGAAAATCTAACTTACTGTGTGTTGTTGAAACTGCCTTTGACAAGTAAGTGAATTCAGTTATATGCAAAAAGAGGAATTCCTGCGGGCAGCGGAAAGTTCATAAGGCAGAAGATCAGCTCTGGCTCTGTTATGCATGGAACTGACATGCAGAAAGACTGTGCAGGGCTACTGGCTGCTGCAGGCTAATCTCCATGCAATTTAAGACAGATCCAGCTGTGATCTGGATGGGAGTAGGAAAGGTTGAGAGAACATCACAGTGCTTCCCATTCATGTGGTCCAGTGTGAATGTATTTCACACTAAGTGGTGGAAATGCAGGGCTATCATCATCTCCACTTCTGCTGGCAAATCTACACTTTGCTGAAACCTATGGGTGGGGGTAGGAGTAGAAAGTGCTTTCAGAGAGTTCAGTAACTCTGGGCTCATTAGGAAGCTTCAGCTCCTAACATGATTTTGGTAGCCAACGCTGAACATCAGTCCTACACGAAGGACTTCAGTGTCATCAGGAGGTGTATATGGAGTGTGTGTAGACACATCAGAACTAACCTGAGTCTCACTATTAGTTATCAGTAGTCAATAGTGGTGAAAATGTAGGAGCATAAGCTTTCACACTGGTAGCACAAGGCTTTCAGTGCAACTTACTTTCAGGACTACAGTGACTGATGCTAGGAAAATTAAATCTACTTCTGGTATACTTTCAAATACAAAATTTGGGAGGTACAGCATCTTAGGCATGGGGTACTTCCATGATGTGAATTCAATTGTATACGTCTACCTTAATTTCCTTCCAGAATTTTACAGTAGCAGTGCCCCAAACAGAAATATCCAATGAAACACTGAAACTTCAGCAGTAAGAACATAAAAAATTAAGGAAGACTGATGGAAGAACAAAGCCTGGTCTTCCTCATTGAGCAAGATGGGATGTGATGCAATCATCACACTGTAGGCAACGTCTTGTAGTTTGCTTATTTTGAACAACTCTTTTATGTCAAAACCCCTGTTTTCTGAATGTTTGCTCAGTGGGGTTTTCATCAGCACAGGGAAATTCCTGGCTGACATAGAGGCAGCTTCCAATTCAAACACCATCTATTTTCCATATATTTAGAAGAGAGCATGCTGAGAGAAAGCAGCACAACTGCAGTGCAAACATGGTCCTGAAATGCCAGAGTAAGATGCCCAAGTACCATGCACAGCAATTCTGTAACCTGCCCTCAGATCCATGAGGACTGTCAGAGTTTAGCACTAAGTGACTAAAGGAAATTAACCCTCAGGCCACATGAGTTGGAATCCTGTATCAAAAGATAAGGAAATGTCTCAAGACACAGATGAAAAAGGTGCCTGGAGGCTGCAGGAGCAAATCAGAAGAGATGCCATGAACAGGACTGGATGAGCAGAAGTGCCATCAGGAAATCAAGTGACCTATAGAGACTATAAAATTCAGTAACAATCGACAGATGAGGCCTCCTCTTCAGAGGCATTCAGCTCAAGCTGCACTACTATTGCATATTAAACATAGTAGAAGAAGAAACTCTGCCATTCTTTTATTAAATTAGAATCTTGGGATGAGCTCTACTGAGGTGGCATCCGCATAATTCCTACCATGTCTAGGTGGCAGCTGTGTAATTCCTACAACAGGAATCAAGGAGGGCACTAGAATCACAGCTCCAATTTCAAATGCAAACCATTATTTCCCTGTGTTAACTTGAAATAAGATAGTATTCATCTACATCATCATTAAAGTTTTCCTTAGAACTGAAAACTAAAAGTTTGCTTTGTGCTAAAAATTTTAAGGGCCTGTGATCAGTGGTGTGGTTAATACCAACCTTTTCCTGACATCAACAGCTCACAGAGTCACATTTTACAAGCAGATAAGCAATCATTCAATTCATCCTGCAGCTGAAGACTGCTATTTGCTTTTCAGGTCAAATGTTGGTTATTCTCTAAAGCAATACTCTTCAGTTGATAGTGTGTAGTCCACAAAATGGCTTTATCACCCCGCTTAGCCTAAGGCAAACCTACCTATTTAAGAAATAAAAACAGCTGGGAGCTGTGTTCTTTCATTCTTTTTTTCACTGACTTCTCCAGTGGGAACTACTAAACTATTCCAGCTACTACAGATTCTGGTGATGGTGATGTGTTTGGCGAAGGAGTGTGCTGTACAGTGGGGCCTACAGGGTAAAAGGGAAATCTGGAGTATGGGAGTAGAGTGGAGTTTCTCTGTTAGACATTAGGACAGATTTAGTTTTGGATAGGCATGAACAAGATGGATACAAAATTTGGGAGGCACAGCAGCTCAGGCACAGGGGAAAACCAGTGATGGGTGGACTACAGAAACACTTTGAGACTTTGGAAGTCACAAACCTGTAATAGAGAGGAAAAAGAGTGTAGGTGACCACACTGTGCCTGGAAGTGGGGAGGATAGAACAGAAGTCTTAAGGTGTATGAGAGCCTTCTTTAGCTTATTCTGGTCTCTTTCTTCCCTTTTCTCACCCTAATCTGACTCTCTTAAGCAAAGCAAATACATTTGGGAAGGCCCTTCCTTAATTTCCATTCCTACTGTGTATGTTGAAATTCTCAAAATACATATTTTTTCTTAAACATGACAGATCAAAGAGCTTAAGGGCAAAATAATGAAAATATTTTGAATATGTCACCCTACCTGTATCCCCATTCTCTGGATCTGCTTTCTTTTCTTCTATAAACAAATGAAAGCAAAATGTAAAACAAAAAGAGGGAGAGAGAGAAAATGCAGAAATAATAATAAAAGTAACATAAATCATGCATAAAAAGGGGAAAAATAATAAAACCCACCACATTACTTTAATTTGATGACTTTAGTCAACGAACCAAGTATAGTACTCTACATCCAGAGGCATATTCACTGCATGCTAGTGTATACATTTGAGCACTCTTATTAGAGACTTACTGGAGGGAACTCATGGGTATTTTGTGCACTTCCAGAATCATTAACACGCTCAACACAAAAGAGAGCAAGGCAAGTGTCAGACATGGTTACTTTACAGTTTCCTTGAATAGGATGACACAAAAATAAAATTAAGACATTTGCTTGTGCTGTATGATTTATGCAGTACACACACATATGCAGTCTAATGGTTCAAGCATAAAAATTGAATGTGTCAGAATGGTTTTCAGCAACTGCTTTAAATCTTCATTTGTTTAATCAATTCTCATAGCTTCTCCAAGTTAAAAAGTTTAATAATGATACTGTAGCTTGTCTTAGAGCTAAAAAAATGACGAAGAGGGAAAGACACTAACAGCAATACTCAGATCCCAGCTCATGCACAAAAATCCAGCTAACTGATGCCAACAAATATTCTGAATGCATATCAAAGGTTGTAAATGGCTCGAGGCACTCCTCTGTCACAAAGAAATGAAAATACATTGGATCCCTATCAAATAGTTTGGCAGACCCTAAACACTGCACTCTGAAATCAAGTTTCGTAATTAATGTGAAAGAATTTTAAGTCAACTGAAATTTACTTTAATTAAGAATACATTAACTTTTAAACAGACTGTTTCTTTTTCTTACTGTAAGCCAAAATGATACTAAATTCAATTAAACCAATTCCATTAATATGGAGCAACAACCCCCAAGCTACATCCCCAAAATAGCATGCATTTTTCGAATTATGTATTTTTCCAGAATTATTGGTTATTGAGGTTTGCTCACAAAATTATCATCTACATGGACTGAAGAGAGAAAAAGAGCTTTTATATTTTATGTAAATACCACTTTGTAGATGGTTATCAAACCAGAGGATGAATTTATAATTAAATCATACTGGGGCAAGGCAGAAGAGTAAGAAAAAATATGCTCCTGCAGAGAACACAAATAATGTGCCACTTTGATAGGGTCTGGTATCCCCTGTGTGGGATAAAGGTTGTTCTGCTGCTAATTCCTAGTGGAACTGTTAGGCAAAGTAATGGGAAACAGATAAAGTAATATATCCACAGTTTTGGAAATCAGTGGATACTAAATGGGTTCTCCTATTTCCTGACCTTTCCTGCCCCATATTTACACAGTTTATAAATAAGTTTTTTGCATTCTTCTACTTTGGTTTTCAAGTAGCCTGGCCTATATTATCTATGTGGGTTATGGATACTGCTAGGAGAATAGCAGAAAGATAGTTGTGTTTGCTTTTCAAGCTTTCAATTTATAATTATTTTTTTTTTAATTGCTCTCACCAATATGGAAGTTTCAAATGCAAGACTGACTTCTACTTCCTCATTACTTTCTAAAGTGGAAAGCAATTTGATAGAAATAGCACTGGCTCAACATGTTTAATTGCCAGCTATTTTGCAATAAGAGTCATTAAAATATGCTTAGAATTTGAGCTGAGACGGACTGATAACATTTCCAAGTTATTTCATACACAGGGTGAAAAGAAATCTTTACTTTGCCTGAAATATCATCTTAACACAGAAGTCAAATCCTTTACACAGTACTGCCTTTTTTAAAATACCTGGTCCATTCATCCATACCTCTGGATATTGTTCAACCATAAGTCTTANATGTCCTGAAAATGCTGAAACCCAATAAAACACTATTAGATGATTTTTAAATGTCTCAATCTGAATAAGAAAATCATCAGTCATTTCCAAAAATCTTTGTCTCCTGCTTCAATGAACTCTTCAATATCAACACATCAGTCACTATTTTTCTACATCACTTGAATTAACCTTGGTTTACAAAGTGAAAAGCATATACTGTATGCTGTCCTACAGTTATCTCAATTTAAATCCAGAAATCCACAAAATCCTCAAAACTTGACAGTTAAAGATCTTGTACTCAAAGGATTACACTTCCACTTATTTCTACCTCTAAGCTCTAAATTTTGTCATTCTGGCTACCTACAGTGTGAAAAATATAACTGCCTAACTGCTGGAAAAATATCAGGTGATGTGTGATATGAATGGTTGTAGAACTTTGCTGCAGGGCTTTACGTCTAACGTGTGGCAAACATATATAAAAAATTATTCNATACCTCTGGATATCGTTCAACCATAAGTCTTAAAATAAATACACTTTCAAAATAAGTGAAATGAAACCTGACTTTAACTTGCTCTTTCTTGCTCCATGTCTAAAAAGTCTATAGAAAAATATTTCCAAACTGAACTACCATAATATACCATCATATCAGCAAGCATAAAATTCTACTAGATTCTTGATTTTCAGACGTGTAATTGAAGTGCTGTGATGTTTATTACAAATCTCTACAATAAATAAAACCTTTATATTTTTATAAGAAAGGTCAGCACTACTTTCCAAACTGAGGTTTCAGCTGTATTGTGAAGAGGCGTCTGAAGGAGGACTGGAAAGAACAGAAACTTAATTTGTGAAAGATCTCACTTGGGAGGGAAGCAGCAGAACTGACCAAGATCAGTATTGTCCATTCACCAAACAAAACAATGCTAATTTCTCAAGAGCAAAGATCTTCATAGCAGCTACAGGCTTACTCATCATCTCTTCCAAGAATTCAGAGCAAATTCAGAATGTTGATACTAAAGTAACTAATTCCTTTGGTTCCTCTAGTTATTAGGTGCTCAAATCAAAGAAGCCATAAAGAGCCTTAGAGTCTTGAAAATGCTGAAACCCAACAAAACACTATTAGATGATTTTAAAATGTCTCAGTCTGAATAGTGTAAGAAAATCATCAGTCATTTCTAAAAATCTTTGTCTCCTCCTGCTTTGATGAACTCTTCAATATCAACACATCAGTCACTATATTTCTACATCACTTGAATTAACCTTGGTTTACAAAGTGAAAAGCATATACTGTATGCTGTCCTACAGTTATCTCAATTTAAATCCAGAAATCCACAAAATCCTCAAAACTTGACAGTTAAAGATCTTGTACTCAAAGGATTACACTTCCACTTATTTCTACCTCTAAGCTCTAAATTTTGTCATTCTGGCTACCTACAGTGTGAAAAATATAACTGCCTAACTGCTGGAAAAATATCAGGTGATGTGTGATATGAATGGTTGTAGAACTTTGCTGCAGGGCTTTACGTCTAACGTGTGGCAAACATATATAAAAAA